>JAUUDZ010440656.1:0-13151 GCA_032361705.1 Panulirus versicolor
TACAGAGCATCAGATTGGGGAAGAGCAGTGTGGTTTCAGAAGTAGTAGAGGATGTGTGGATCAGGTGTTTGCTTTGAGGAATGTATGTGAGAAATACTTAGAGAAGCTGATGGATTTGTATGCAACATTTATATATCTGAAGAAAGCATATGATAGAGTGGCTAGAGATGCATAGTGGAAAGTATCAAGAGTATATGGTGTGGGAGGTAAGTTGCTAGAAGCGGTGAAAAGTTTTTATCAAGGATGTAATGAGAAAAGTGATTGGTTCCTAGTGAATGTCGAGGAAAAACAGAACATTTTTAGACAAGAAAGTCTATTGCTAGATATGCTTGCTGTGAAGGGCCAAGTGAAACCGTTATTGACCGGATATGGAACTGAGGTAGGGCTTATGTGATTCTCCCAGACCTTTGAGAAGTTGGACAATACTCCCCATCCTCTTTCCCCTATGTAGGTGGAACAGATGAAATCTTAACGCTTTAGTAAACCTTGTTTCCACGAGTACAACACCACCAGGTGAGCATTTTTATATAACATCGCTGAATTTCAGTTCTTTCCCATTCCCTTTTTAATACATCAACATTTGTATGCATCAGTTTTAGTCTGAAGTTAACATTTTAGCTTTCCCGATCTCTCTGTGGTGTTGTCGGAGCTGTTCCCTTCTCTTACCCGGATTAGCGTCTCCACCTTTCTGCCTTCTGAACGTTTTCTTTGCTTTTGCTTTTCTCCATCTCTTCCTTTTATCGATCACGTTTGATGAATACCTCACCGATTTCAACCTTGTTGTTAATTCTTTAGTCGCCTGCCTAAGTACCTTCATTTGCGTCTTGAGTATGCCAATTTCTCTCGCTTCTTGTATCACCAAAACTGCGTCTGACAATTCTGTCTTCCATTAGTCTTTCTTGCTTCGTTTCCCTTTCTTCCTTGAATGGTGTATGATCATCTTCCAAACCAAAAATAATCAGTGATTAGAGACAGTGTGTGTGTGTGTGTGTGTCTGTCTGTGTCTGTGTCTCTGTGTTAGGAAGGCTAAAAGAAATTACAAAATTAAGATAGCTAACGAAGCAAAAAAAACAATGCCAAAGAATTTTTTCAAATGTACAGAACGAAGGTTGAGTGGAAAATTGGACCTATCAAATCGCATTCAGGTAGATTAGTTGATAGTGAGACTGAAATGTGTGAAGTTTTAAACAATCACTTCATACAAGTATTTACGCAGGAGGAGAATAAAAATATTCGGGTTCAAGATCATTTTTACAGGGGGACGAAAGCTATGCTATATGAAATAAATTTGATATTTTGAAATAGATTGAACGATTGAAAGTAAACAGATTGGTATTTATGATAGCGTCTTGAAAGAATGTAAGGATGAAGTGATTGTTCCGCTTCTATATGTGTTTAAACAGTCTCTGGAATCAGGCGTAGTTCCTAAGTAATGGAGGACAGCAGATATCGTTCCCATCTTAAAGGAGGATAGATCTATTGGCTCTAATCATCGTCCAATCAGCTTGACATCTATTGTGGGGAAATTTCTCGAATCAATTATAGTGGACAAAATACGGGAACACTTGGAGAATCATGATCTCATCAGGGATTCTCAACATGGGTTTACAAAAGGGAAGTCATGTCTCAGTAACCTTCTGTCCTTCTTTAGTAAAGTATTTGAAGCTGTTGATCAGGGTAAGAGTTATTATATTGTATACTTAGTCTTAATTAAGGTTTTTGACAGAGTATCTCATGGGCGTCTGCTTATTAGAATAGCGGCTCATGATATTAGGGGTTGTGTATTTAATTGGACTAGGTCGTGGCTCACTGACAGAAAGCATAGGGTATTCATCAACTGAGTTACATCGGACTGGGGCAATGTAGCCAGTGGTGTTCCTCGGGGGTCAGTCTTGGGATCGCTCTTGTTTCATGACATATATTAACGATTTGGATACAGGAATAACCAGCGATTTAAGTTAGTTTGCCGATGAAACAAAAATAGGGGCCGTAATTGACTCAGGTGAAAATTCAGTGAATTTGCAGAGGAACTTAAATAGATTATCAGAATGGGCGAGTACATGGAAAATGGATTTCAAGTTAGATAGATGCAAAACACTTAGTGTGGGTAAAGACAGGAACAGTGATTACACAGCGGACAGTATTGATATTGGTAAAACAGAATGCGGGAGATTTAGGGATAATGGTGAGCAAGGATCTTAAGACGCGGCAACAATGTATTAAGGCTAATAGGATGTTAAGTATCATCAATAGGGTTGTTAGCGATAAAATGCTTGGTATTATTGCAACTTTATCTTGTGTTGGTGAGACAACATTTGGATTATGCGGTACTGTTTTGGGCTCTACACTATGCAGTTGATATAGATTGTTTAGAGAGAGTACAAAGGAGAATGACAAAATGATCCTTGGAATTAGAAACCTCACTAATGAAGAAAGGTTGAAATGACTGACTTTACACTCACTTAAGAGAAGGGCTAGAGAGGATATGATTGAAGTCTTTAAATAGGTGAAAGGCATTCATAATGGTAGCATGAATAAAGTTCTTAGAATGGCGACACTGGATAGGACTAAAAATAATGGATTTAAGACAGAAAAAAAAAGTAGATTCAGTTCGGATGTGGGTAAATATTGCTTCGGGAATAAGGTAGCAGATTTATGGAACAAGTTGCCAAGTACAGTAGTGGAAGCTACGTTGGTCTTCAGGTAGGTTTAAACGAAGGTTGGGTGATGTGTTCATGGGTCCAGGCGGTTGGTTGTAGGGTGGACAGACTCAGGACCTGCCTAGCATGGGCCAATAGGCCTCAAGCAGCGTCCTCACTTCTTATCTTCTTATGTTCTTACCTTCAAGGGATGGAGGGGAAAGTCTGTCATAAATTAGGAAGGAAACACAGCTTACCAGCACACAAAAAAGTGAAGGATAATGTCGCTTGGTTGGGATTAACTTGTACCAAAATTGCTATGATAATTCTTTTGTATATCGATGATATGTGTTTATGACAAGATAAACAGTAACTCTATCAAGAATTAAACCATTGGGTGTAAATAGAGTACGGATCAACCTTCATTAAGGGACAAGCTATACACTCTTGTGGTAAGGTCTGACTTTCAGTGAGAGGAAGACAGTGATAGAGAAATAGCATGACCTGATCTGCCGATGACGTTCACAAAGGAAGTGAAAGAAATAGTTTTGCTACAGTGAAAACTTAGATCAAGTCTTTACTTGAAGAATCATGGTTGGCCTTCTACGTCATACTATATTATAGTCTTGTTCCTTATAGTTATAACGGCTCCACCACTGTTACTTTTTCCAGACGTCAGCTGATGGCAACGTTACCACCAGCAGTCTTGTGTTCACACCCCAGCCACAGGACAACGGCTCCTTCCTCCGGTGCATCGCTGAGACTCAGGCAGTCGCTACATCATCCATGGAGGACATCTGGAATCTTACAGTATACTGTAAGTAGCCACATTCTAAGCCTCACTGTATATTGCTAGTTTTGTCCTTAGAAGGAATAGGACAAATATGATGCTGCACTGCACGCACGATCCTACACCTGACATCAAAATCTCAGAGTGGCATAGATAAAGTTATTAGTCATGAAAAATGTTACAGTGATGCAACTAGAGCCAACAACGAATCAAGAGTCAACTATGCTTTCAGAAGGTTATGTGATAGTATCAATAAAGCCATTTAAAGATATTCCTGCCTTCGTACCAGAGCTTATCATCCTTGGCTGATATATTGTGTGTGAGCTGATGAAGCATAAGTTAGGGACAACTCGTTCGTCTCTTCGCTATAACTGTGTTTTTCATGAGTATTGGTTGTTGATGTCACAGTTTTTCTTACTTTCAGAATGTGAAAACTTGTAGATTTCTTTTGATATGAATTAATATGTAACCTTGACAGTTGTTAGCAAATAGAAATCATTCTTCAATATCTGGAATTTGTTTATGGTCCCAGTGGCTCAGTTATTTCAAAAGTGTTCCTAAGCATCACTGAGGAAAGTCTGCAATATTTCTGGTTAAGACTGAGATGATGATCTTGTGGATGATGAGCCGAGGAGGAGGGTGATCAAAGACTATAGCGATATTCTGGAAGCTCTTCTTCATACGTTAACTCCGTCTAAAATTTTACAGAAGATGCAAAGATAAGTTTTTCTTGTAATTCACAATGCATAAGTAAACTCAACAAGTGTGCCTTGTCATACATTTTTCAGATTTCAAGGTACCTGACTATCTAGAACTAACAGCTGTATCACTTTGTTTGTTCAAAATATTTTTTGCAGATTCTGTCGTTTGGTCTAGACAACCTTTACGATTAATTATATGTTGAAGAGAAGCTGACCTCGCTGCTTGCTAGAACCCTTTTGTTTACCTTTGAAATAAACGTGTCTTTTTAGATGGTTGTCGACTTCCATCATTTTAGATTCATATAACGTATATCTATATTAACAGTTTTCGCAAACAAAAGCAGAAAATCGTCAAGACCAATTTAAACAAGAGAGAGTGGAAAAAAATGGGCAGAACAAGAGAAAGACCATGGCACTAGCTAGTATGATTCAAGTAAAAGCCGACATGTACATTAAATCTCCACACTTAGTTTTCACAAAGGAAACATTTGTATGGTCTCCACATGAGTGGGAGGTATGTTTATAACAGGCGGATGGCGTTTTTGCTTTCTATGATCAATACCGCTTACATATCAGTCATTACAAAAGTTTTTGCGTGAAGACCTAATAGATGCTATAACGTCATTTTATGTAAAGAAATGTATAGGAATTCAAACAGCAGCAGACCATTGGGTCTTTTCGAAGCTGTTTGTAATAATGCAAAGGGTCAGAAACTGACAGGTTAATGTGGTAAAAGTTAGAAGGCATACAGATGAATCACAGAGAATACCCTGCAAATTGTCAATTTCACTATGGTGGCGCAAATAATGAAAGTCGTTGACTTGAAACGAAGTATTTAGCAAGTTTATTCTTAGGCGTATCTATGGTATTGTTTCCAACCAGTACTGTAATTGGCAAATCATACAATTAGTAAACAATGCTGCTGAAGGAAGAGTACTTCGCCTCGTTCAAGGAAATCGTTTGCCCACGAGTTTGTAACCATTACGACAAGTAAAGGCGGACGAATCAAGTCTTAGGTAACCTGATAGACTAAGATTATCAAACCTGATAGACTAAGATTATCAAAGCCTTTGATCATTTTGAATAATCATATTAGATCATCTCTTAACCTTCTCTTTTCTAAGCCAGATAGATGCAAGTCTCATAATCTTATCCAGTAAGATTTGTTTCTCAGTCCGGGAATCATTCTCATAGCTCGACGCTGTACTTTCTCCATTCTGTCTATGTATATTCTTAGGTCGGATGACCATACTGAACACAGCATTCAAGACAGGGAAGAACCAATCAACTGTAAAGAGTAAGGATGATTTCTCTAGAGCGATTGGCTCTTCTTATGAAACCAAGAATTCTGCTGGCTTTTGTGCGCTGCTTTTGTACGCTGCTTTTGTGCGCTGCTTTTGTGCGCTGCTTTTGTGCGCTGCTTTTGTGCGCTGCTTCCTTAGTTTTAGGTCACTAGAGATGACTACACTCAAGTTTTTTTCCTCATTCACCTTTTACCGGTCAACTGCTTTTACGCTGTAGCTTGCCTTCCGTTTTTACACCAATACGTAAACCTTTGCACTTATCGATACTGAAATTCATTTGCCACTTATTTGTCTAGTTCATAAGAATGTTTGTCAGTTTGAAGCTGTAAATGATCAAGCCCAGTTGTAGATTTATTTCCCAGCTTTGTATTATCATCGAGTTTTGATATCTTGCAATGCAGCCCATTATCAATATCAGTGATATACACGAAGAAAAGAATTGATCCCAAGACTGATCCTTGTGGCACTCCTATTGTGACCATTACTCACAACTCTTTCTTTATGGCCATTTATCCAATTTCCAAGGCCCTGAACCTTATCGGAAGCTTTTTGAAAGCCTGTTGTCAAACATGTTGCTTATATCAAAAGAAATCAAGTAGATTTGTCAGACGTGAGCGATATCGTTGAACACTATGCAGGTCATCAAGTGGTGGTCCTCTAAATGGTTCACAGTTCTGACTCGAATGATGGTTTCCATAAGAGTTCCAACTACAGACGATAAGCTAACGGGTCGACAATTTCCTGGCAGTGCTTTATTACATTTTTTGAAATAGGTGTTACACTGGCCAATTTCCTTTCATCTGGAACATTTCCTTCAGCAAGAAACTTATTGAAAAAGTCATTAAAGGGCTTAACTATCTGATTCTTTGCCCTCATTTTAGCAGGATAAAACTTGTCAGACTCTGCCGTTATATCAGACTCTGCCGTTATATCAGACTCTGCCGTTTTATTAGACTCTGCCGTTATATCAGACTCTGCCGTTATATCAGACTCTGCCGTTATATCAGACTCTGCCGTTATATCAGACTGCCGTTTTATTCATTTTCATTCCGTTTATTTCTGAAAGTATGCCTTCAGCGTTTATATTAATTTGTTGAAGAACGTTCCCCTCTCATACCATTGAAACTAATTTCGGGACCTGGGTTGTGCCTCGATCGTAAATACTGATGCAAAAAATTCATTTAATAATTTAGTCATGGCTTCATTGTCTTGAACCAAGTCACTGTTCTCCGTGATTAAGGGACCTTGTGACTGAGTAATGACTCTCTTGCTTCTAAAGTCACTGTAAACCTCCTTAGGGTTTCTTTTGCTGTTTTCAGCAATATACGCTTCATACTGACGTTTGCCTTGTCTCAAACTCTCTTGCTTTCTCTTCGTGAATAGGCATACAATGCTCTCTCATGTTGGTTACTGGGTTTTCTGAGTATGGGCTGCTCTCTAAACAACAGGCGCTTTTTCATTTCACTGTTCCACCATCTTGGCTTTGTTTCAGGAATAGATCGTCTATTACATATTGATACGTGTGTTCCCTCCGCTGCCTTGAAGGTTTCCTGAAGCTTTTCCAAACTACGTTTCGTCAATTCCATTAACTATATCATCCCAGGTTTGTCAGTCAAGAGCAACGCGAAGATCATTAAAATTTCTATATTAAAAATCGGGTATTCTTTCGGTTGTGTCATTTTGATCAACACTACATGCAGTGTTTAAAGCTAACTCAAAAGATCACTTGCGTCAGACTTTTGTTCAACTTAACATTAACAACCAACGAGGTCCTTATTTGTAACAAAAACGAAATTTAATATATCTTCGTCACGAGTGGGTTTCTCAACTAATTGGTTTAGGACATTATCAAGCCATTTAAGGAGAGTCCACGTGGGCCCTGAGCTACTGGAAAGGAATTCTCGCCATTTAGATCCGGTATGTCAGAATCTCCCACTATGATACAATATTGTTCAGTACAAATTTCTGCTGCTCACTGATCCTAACATGTTTCGTCTACCTCGTGTGTCTGTGTGGAGGCCGACAAACTAGTCCTACTGTTATTTTCTTACGGAGTTGATCTTTCATTTCTACAAAAATAAAGTCACCATTCTCAACGGTTACAATCTTTACAACGGGATTTACATGAGCTTTAACAAAGAGCAGGACACAAGGCCTACTTTCTTTCTCCTATCCCTATCAAACAGAGTGAACCCTGGAATTGAGTATTGGGTGAGGAAATCTCTATTGCTGATATTTAACCAAGATTGAGAAATGGCAACCATATCATATGTTCCTTCTAACGCTCACATTGTCACTAACCCTGAGACTTTATTTCGTATACTCCGAGAGTTAACATACAATAATTGTAGACGACATTGAGACCTATTTGGAAAGGTATTTACGGAGGGGGATGGGTCTGCTCCACACGGGCTACGTTGTCTGACCACAACGCACGTGTAGACTCACTGGCGATATGTCTGCAACACCTCCTGTGATCTCTCCTTCAGTAGGTCGTCAGTACAAATAACAAGTGTATTATCGTTAGTGCCACCACAGATCTCGTCTACAGCGTCAGCGGACATCATCTACCTTGGCACCTGGAAAACCAAACCGGCGTCCTCTAGGTGTCCGTCCTGGGATCATAGAGTCAGCAACAAGCCTTACTTCGTGGACGTTGTCGTCCACATCATCATCATCAGCCAAAGCCTGAAGCCGATCTTGTGTGATCATTGTCATCAAAGGTAAACATGGGATGATGGGGCGTAACACGTCGTCCGTCACAGTAGGTGGAAGGGTCGGCTTCCCCTGGTGAGAGAAGAAGGATTACTTTGTGGTGTTAACAACACACACAGCAGAGCTGCTCTCCCACCATCATGATGGCTCACTCCCTGATCCTCTCAGCCAGCCACCTGGGTTCCACGATGTACTGAAGGACATCTACCCTGTGTTCTACTAAGAACATCTACCCTGTGTTCTACCAAGAACAGTTATTACCCCAGTTGCCGCAGTCAGCCTATCCTCAAGGGTACGTCTGTAACGCCAAACCTGCACATGAAAGGCATCATAAGATTATTGTAGAAATGAATGCCAAACTTCCCACTGCACACAGAGCACTGTGGCCTGCAGCCTTGCTGAAATGGTAAACAGAAATGTTATATGAGCGCACGTGTGGGAGGCTCTGTCTCTTACCTGAACCTCACAATTTATCTCACGGTTTACCATCATAGTAAGATATACAACCATACAAACAGTTTACCATCATAGTAAGATATACAACCATACAAACAGTTTACAATCATAGTAAGATATACAACCATACAAACAGTTTACCATCATAGTAAGATATACAACCATACAAACAGTTTACCATCATAGTATGATATACAACCATACAAACAGTTTACTATCATAGTATGATATACAACCATACAAACAGTTTCGCACTACAGTATGATATACAACCAGACAAACACTTCAATCCACACAAAAGTTCTACCTGAAGAGATGCTGTTATGGACAACTGGAAAATCACAAAGAATGTTGGGTCCGCTCCAGTAAACTGTTCTGTGAAGTCAGCACAGGCACGCTTGATAGCTAGGATGGATGACACTAAAATATACGTATAGCGTATAGTGGTGGTGATAATGTATCGTATAGCGTATAGTGGTGGTGATAATGTATTATATAGCGTATAGTGGTGGTGATAATGTATTATATAGCGTATAGTGGTGGGATAATGCATCATATAGCGTATAGCGGTGGTGATAGTGTATTACATAGCGTATAGTGGAGGTGATAATGCATCATATAGCGTATAGTGTGGTGATAATGTATTGTATAGCGTATAGTGGTGGTGATAATGTATTATATAGCGTATAGTGGTGGTGATAATGTATTATACAGCGAATAGCGGTGGTGATAGTGTATCATATAGCGTATAGTGGTGGTGATAATGTATCATATAGCGTATAGTGGTGGTGATAATGTATTATATAGCGTATAGTGGTGGTGATAATGCATCATATGGCGTATAGCGGTGGTGATAGTATATCATATAGCGTATAGTGGTGGTGATAATGTATCATATAGCGTATAGTGGTGGTGATAATGTATTATCCTCCTCCAGCGAATGTTAACGAACTAGGATTAAGACAATAGGTTCCTCGTCGCTACACTAACATTTGGATTGCCCCATCATTACACCAATATCCCAGATACTAAGATGGATTTTTCAAGAATCTTTTGTTCTCTTGATTCGTTGTTCATATTTTCTTCATCAACTGAGTTCGTAAAACTCCTGAAGTTAGAGAGTTTAGCTTCAGTTTTATCATGATAATCGTCGTCTATCTCTTCATCTGTATTCTTAACAAGTGTTTTCAGTTCCCTTCTTCTGTTTCATTAGATGCTTCCAACTCATTACTTTTTGTACTCAGACCATTCTTCAGTGTTCATGATGCTCTACGTTAAGACAAATCCTTCTCTTACTTTCATTATACGTACGAAAATGTTTCCCTTCCTTAACTATGCCATAATCATTTAGTCTTCCAGTTCTAATATGTCATATTCTATGATTCATCTTTGTTTTCATTTTCTTGATCTGAATCTCTCAAAAGCTCTCGTTTCACACCACGAATATAATCACTTCCTTGCGAAGCGTCTCTTTCTCTACTACACACTTTCCTTCACTGATTCACAGGTTGTTTACGTATTCAGTTCAAGCGTCGAGTTCTTCAATAAACTCACTGACCTGAGAAACGGCGGGACCACCATTTCTTCCTGGTATCAGAGCTGCTGCCCGCTGGACTTAACTTACCATCCTTCCATCCTTCTATGTCCACACATCTTGTATTCCTCCCACTTTATCCTCTAGTTCCTAAGTTTCCTCACTGAGTTCCATCTCCTCTACAGCTTCTGACTTACTTAGAGATTTCTTCACAGTAGATCCCCTTATCTTAGTGTTTCCTTTACATTGGATCCCTTATATTAATGTTTCCCTTACAGTGGATCCTCTTATCATAATGCTTCCCTTAAAGCAGATCCCCTTATCTTAATGTTTCCCTTACAGTGGGTCCCCTTATTTCAGTTTTCCTCACAAGTTCAGACAGTCCAATCCTCGTTGTGGTATACAATCCTTGATGTGGTATGCATTCTTTGGTGTGGTATACAATCCTTGGTGTGGTATACAATCCTTGGTGTGGTATACAATCCTTGGTGTGGTATACAATCCTTGGTGTGGCATACAATCCCTGGTGTGGTACACAATCCTTGGTGTGTTATACAATCCTTGGTGTGCTATACAATCCTTGGTGTGGTATACAATAAGAAAATATAAGATTTCGACGACAGTTTGAGGTTGGGAGGTGTGAGTTGGTGCTGCTAGGCAGGAAACAGTAGTGCTGGAGGTGCTGTGAGCCAGTCGTGGGCAGGCAGGGTGTGGCAGGAAGGGGAAGAGGAGAAAGACACAGCTTTAGAGACACTATGTATCAAGGAGAGACACCACTACACACGCCCTCTGTGGCAAGGAAAGATAAGGCGTCACAAGATGAGTGATGCATGGAAAGGTTTTCGAGTTCACATGCATCATGGGGCAAGTTAAGATGAAGGTTTATAAATGTTATGAGAAAATGAAAGATGAAGCTTTAGGCTTTACTGTCATTATCAGGCACAGAAAACTAATATTTTGCAAGATCTAAGGTGCAAGGAACGGTAAAGTTTTGTGAACGCTTTAGAGAAAAAACATATTTCGCAAGTGCTTTGTTGTAAGGAAAATAAGGTTTTATGGGGAGAAGGAAACAAAGAAAGAAAGAAATGTTCAGGATAATGAATCATTGTATAAGTCAGATGCCACAGGTGTTATGAGACGATGAAACATAACGTTTCAAATCACATTCAGTCAAGGAAAGAAAATAATGTTTCGCAAACACTACGAGGCAGACACGGGGGAAGACTGGCATGGACTGTGAGACGAGGATTAAGATCTGACAGGCACTGTGGCCACACCAAGGTAAGGTAAGGCTTCACAGAAACTACGAGGCAGAAGTAAAGCTCATCATGTCAGTACATAACAAGAAAACATGAGGTTGCATGAAGTTTATGAAACAGGTTAAGTCAAGTTTTGATGTACCTCATAAAGCAAAAAGATGAGGTAAACGTTCTCAGGTAGTTAGTGGCAGAGAGAGATGAGGTCTCACACTCACCATGAGGGAAGGAGAGTTAAGGTGTCACAAGTGTGGCAGCCGAGCCAGCAGTGCCACCTGTGAGAACCAAGAAACAAGCAGAGCATCCCAGGACGAGTGTCGGCAGAGCAGTGAGGTAGAGCAGTGAGATAGAGCAGTGAGGTAGAGCAGTGAGGGTAATGATTACCTACAACGGCCTGACTCGTGCAGAGAATAGTGAAACGCCCTAATGAACCAGCGGGAAGTGCATGGCTCGAGCAGGAACTCCACTGTTCGATCAGGACATTGACAGCTCGAGCAGGACCTTCACAGCTCAAGCTGCATCTCCACGGCTCGAGCAGGACCTTCACAGGAAGAGGAAATTATAAAATGCATTAGCAGGAGAGACACACGGATGTCATGTTCTCTAAAGCGGAAAATGTTTAACGAAAAATCAAAACTAGAAACTGTTAAGAATCGCCAGAAAAGACAATTTGACCTAATGAAAAGAAAGTCTGGGATTTGTGAGGTAAAGGTGGACCAAAATATGATAAGGAGAAGAAACAGGCATGTGTAAACTGAGAGAGAGGTATATCACGGGATATATTGCATAAGACAAGAAAGAAAACGAAACTTGAAATCATGTTAGATGAGGAGGAGACATTGGTGGACAGTGGTCAAGTGTTGCTTGGTATGAAGGACGAGACACGAGCCTTACGAACAAGCACATGTGTGCGCCAGCGAGACTCTCCTCCTGACATTGCCCAACATCTGAGCCACATCTGGCACAGCTGATAACCAGCAGCATGTTATGGCCATTGAAATATGTGGCCATTAAAGTGTTTGCCTTAAAGTGTGTGGCCATTAAGGTGTGTCGATCACCACACAACATGATCCACTTGGCTATACAGAACATTGCTCGCTGTCGTCCTACACAATGTGAGGCCATTCATTCCTCATATCCTCCTGAAGTTTGTTATTCATAATTATCATTATCATTATTTATCCCAAGAATTATCATGAAGTTCGTCCTTTACTCCGGTCATTTCTGTTCCACTTCCTTCATCATCACCAGTGATGTATCGCAAGATAAGTTTGTAGACACCAGTCCTTTTGTCGCCATCTTTGCTCTGTCTCTGCTTACCCGCAACTAAAGACAAATACAATTTGCTTGAAATAATGTCAGTCATCTTATCATAAAATACTCAACAGAATCTTCTCTACCTCTTCACGATGCCTCTCATGACCACACAAGTCTTGGCGAGAGAGTAAGACACTGCAAGTCACCACCACCACAGGCCAACACGTTAAGAAACTGAAGAACAGCATGACCCACCAACACGGTAACATCCAGCCTCCTCCACCATGATAGGAACCTAAAGAAGAACAGTTCCACCTTCCACAATAACAAGAACAGCACCACCCGCCACAATAACAAGAACAGCACCACCCTCCACAATAACAAGAACAGCACCATCCTCCACAATAACAAGAACAGCACCACCCTCCACAATAACAAGAACAGCACCACCCTCCACAATAACAGGAACAGTTCCACCCGCCACAATAACAAGAACAGC
>JAUUDZ010440667.1:0-13150 GCA_032361705.1 Panulirus versicolor
CGTGTATGTATATACATGTGTATGTGGGTGGGTTGGGCCATTCTTTCGTCTCTTTCCTTGCGCTACCTCGCTAACGCAGGAGACAGTGATAAAGTAAAATAAATGAATGAATAGAATCTTTCACTTTTATCTTATTTAGAATAAAGCTTTACACAAGCATTTTGATTTGCAGAGAACTTCAGGAAAATATCTGAATACATTAATTTGAATATGAAAGCTCAGTACATTTCTCACCTACAGAAGAACCCAATGGGCATCTGAAAAAGCACTTACTGAGTGGGGTGGAGGGTTAAAACATTTTACCCCATAGAATGAGGGATACATCTTCAACTATAATAGAATATTTTTGACTGGCAGATACCTATTGAGATGATTCAGGGACCATACAGTAACCCGCCAAGGCCTCTGAAGTCATGACATGGAGGTGAGTTGGTGCCTAGCTGCCATCTCTCATTCATTTTCACTTGCTAGATGGTCTTGCTTGGACCTTTTGATTGTTACATGTAAAGTGTCTTCACTTTCCTTTTGGCATTCAGATATGTCAGATGTGTATTAGTCTTTTATTCATACATTTCTTATGACACAAATCATAAGAACTCTGACATGGAGACAGCATCAGCATCAGCAGCCACAATGTTTCAGCAACCTTAGACTTTGTTATAACAGGTGAACTTAATCACTATTTTTTTCTCTTTTTTACAATTGTATGAAAATCTGAAGCACCACATTGGAAAGTGCAGTATATCTCTCAGGGTCAGTTAGTGCTTCCACATGCATGTTTACATGCTATGACTTCATTAAAGTCATACTGCTGGCATATCTCAAAAAGATTTTATGATCATAGCAGATTCAGAAGAAAATATGGTATTATAAGAAAGCAGCAGCCATGAAATTTGTGAGTTCAGAATGATGCTTTTTTGGCTAAGTACAGCACCTCAAATTTTTATCTCGAATATGTTACACAGCAGTATGTTTGCCATGCTGGGCCCTAATTTAGACCTCAATTTCCAGGATAAGATGTTGAGATCACAGAAGTGAATCAAGGAGCTTCAGGTTTAGAATTGTGATATAGTTTATGACAATTTTGATTCTCTTGGCAATCCTAAGGCTGGTTCCTTTATTCTTTGCCTTGAAGATGTGTCATGTTGGAAAGTTGAGCCTCCATTTAGCTTTTTGTATGAGAGTGGTATATGGGTCGTGTTACAATGTGAGGAGCACCTGCTTAATCAAATACCTTACTTAGATGTCAGTCTACAAGGAACCTTATTCGCTCTGTCCTCAAACTTTTCTCTTCCTTAGCCTTATTTCTGGGGGAATAAGCTTGAATCTTAGATACAGAGCCATGTTATCTAGGAGAAAAATGTGCTTTCTTTTACCTGCCTGATTATTTTTTCATATAAGGTGAGACGGAAGAGAAGTGAAGAACAAAAGGGTTTGATCGAATATGTGGCAGTAGATGAAAGGTTAAGAAAGGAGGTGGATGCTAGAATTATAAGAGGAGTCCTTGGAGATTTAACCATTTTGCAGTTCTTGTGAAGATGAGGGTCAGGGAGAAGTGGAGGTATGGCAGGGAGAGGAATGGAGAGGTAAAAGTGTTGGAAATTGAGAAGATAAATCAGAAAGAATGCAAGGAGGAATATGAAAGAAGGGTGACTGAAAGATTAGATGAAAGTGCAATAATTGTAGGAATGTAGTCATGTGTAAACGAGGTGTTTAAAATGTTTAGAGAAAAACTGTCAAAGACTGTAGAATTAGTAGTTGGATGTAAGAGTGTAAGATACAAGAATAAAAGTGGAAATGCATGATGGATGGATGAGATTAGAAATGCTTTGGAAGAGAAGGAAAAGGCATATGGTAAATTGATTGAAAGAAATGTACCTGTGGAAATTCAGCAAAGGAATGGAGAATATTAGATACGTAAGTGGAATGTTAAGAGGCTGACAGAGGAAAACGAAGAAAGAGTAAACAAAGATTTTGTAAGAAAGTTGAGTGAAAAGTTTAAGGAAAGTGAAGGAGGTGAAAAAGGAAAGAGGTGCATGCAAGAGTGGAAATGTAAATATGAGAAGTAAGGAAGTGGAGTTGCTGAATCAAAAGGAGGAAGTGAAGAAAGATTGAAAGAGTATTTTGAAAAACTGATGAATATGGAAGAAGGTGAGGGAGCACTTGTTTCTCTATATCTATATCTCTGATGCCACAGGAAACAGCATCGCTGCCCCCTGCTTCAGCAAGGTGGTGCCAGGAAAGCAAACATAAAAGGCCACATTCGTTCACAGTCTTTACCTCTCATGTCTGGCGCACCGAAACCACAGCTCCCTCACCACAACCAGACCCAGTAGACGTTTCACATGTCCTGGTTCACACCATTGACAGCGCGTCGACCCCCAGTATACCTGGTGATATACTTAACGTTGTCTCTGTAGCATTGGTAAAGCATATACGCCTCAGAACAAGTGAATCTAAATAGATCCAAGTAATAGCTACGTACATAATAATGTTTGGAGTACATCAGTTGCATAGAATTAGGAAGCAGCAGCATTGTTTGCCTTCCTGACAGATAATTCCCTCTGACGTCACCATACTTACTTACTTATCCCCCTAAGATACTGATTACTTACAATCTTCACCTTCAACATTGGCCAAAACCAGCTCTATTGAACATATACACAAACTCCAAACTCATAACATAACACAGATGATCTGTACGGGAGACTCTCTGAGCTCCGCCACTGGGAGGGCAGGCACTGCTGCCATTGTGGTCCAGCCCAGTGGTAATAGATTAGAGAAAAATGTTACAATAAACAACTGGACATCTACTCTACAAACTGAAGTGTTCACCATACTTATGGTAGCTCTGGAGCAGGTAGAAATCACTGCCACACACAGTTTAATTATCTCTGATTCTTTATCTTCACTACTTGCTCTTAACACCCGGAGATCAGAATGTAACATGCTGGTCTCTGAAGCCAGACACAAATACTCAGACATTATTGCTCAAGTGATTCAGATCAAATTGTTATGGATTCCCTCTCATATAGGAGGGCCTCCGTGAGCATGACAAAGCTGATGCTGCAGCCAAACTTGCACTTAGTAAAGGTGATGTTGAAAACAACATTGGGTTGTTAATTAGAAGCCTCAAAACTGTAATTAGAACAGAACTAACTGACATCTTTGAAGCACGAAGACGAATTCGGATAAATACATGAAGAAACATTTTCCATCAGTGGAAAGTGTAAAGTAATTTATGTATATGGAGAAAGTAATAACATCAGCAGATTACATGATGTAACTGCCAGACTAAGGCTAGGCTATAGGTACTACTGGCGCTTTGGCCTAACTGGAGATGTTAATCGTGTGAATTGTAAAGTTTGTGGTCAAAGATTTGGACACAAACTAGAACACTCTGTCTCAGATTGTGAAAAAAAATAGAGCCTTTCATTAACAGATCAAAACTACCCTGCAAGAAATGTCACAACACCTTATTGTTGATAACAAGATACCTGAAATTTTATGTTTGTATCCATTTTTTTTTTTTTTTGGATCTAGTCGGTAAAACATACCATATGAAACTACGCAATGTATGTATTGAAACACCTAATATGAATCAATTTTGTAACACTTTATGTAATATCAACCCACTGGGGTCTGACTAAGACCCTTTGTGACCCCTAGAATCATTTTGCGCTACCGCTCACAGGATGGACAAGGGGTGCACGATAAATTTACCGAGGACACCGGCACGAATCAAGTGACGCCACCTGCTGGGCTGCAACCCTTAACTACCATTACAGTGTGACAATATAACCATATGCTGACCTAGTCAGGGTCTATATAGTGGGTCATGTTGCCCAGTTCATCGCTCCCCCAGCGTGTTTAATGTTATATGTATGTACTGCAGGTGCCACCCTCCGTCTATCTCTGCTACACACAGACCATGTCAGCCAAGGCTGCAGGCCACACCTACCCAAGCCTTCTGGAACTGGTTGGTGCCGATGATCCTGGTGCTGTCCACCATATCCTGGCCGGGGCCGAAGGCGATGCAGTTCTTGACGCGTCCGTCGCAGGTGGAGGTGGCCAGGTCGCAGGGGAGGCCAGTGTCGATGCACTTGGGACCCTGGATGTTGGGGCTCACGTCGCCACAGTTGGCCTGGGCAAATGCCGCCACGAACTTGCCCTGACGGTGAGGTAAACACAACACATTTCTCCCCCGTACTGGAACAGCTGTTGCCTAACACGATGGCTCACATTCTTGGAAATTATGACATTTGGAAGTGGGGTAATTTCTGACGTATGTATTCTTGTAAAAGTCTTTATAAGAGGACATGATAATTTCTGATGAAATTATTAACACACAGAGTAGTGTATTAGTGTGTGTGATCAGGTGGTGGTAGTGTACAGCAGGAGTGTAGTGTGTAGTGCAGTAGTACATGTGATCAGGTGGTGGTAGTGTACAGCAGGAGTGTAGTGCGTAGTGCAGAAGTACATGTGATCAGGTGGTGGTAGTGTACTGCAGGAGTGTAGTGTGTAGTGCAGTAGGCGGTAGCGGGAGGCAACTGACCTGGCCAGGTAGGGCCCCTGGGTTCATTGCCTCCTCGAAGAGCTGGGAAGCGTAACCCTTGTTGTCGCCCGAGACCAGGTTGTTGGTGTTGTTCATGGAGGTCGGGTGCACGGCGTACCAGTTGACCATACCTGCCTCAGACCAGTCATACACTGTCTTACCTTACACACTACAACAACACAGCTTAACAAATACAACTCGATCCATTATAAGTCTACCTGTGATGTCATTTCTCCAGTATCTGGGTTGAAAGGTTGAAGGTTAAGGACTTTACTACCTCCAGTAACACACTATAATTCATAACTATCATAAAGAATCGAATATTGATTATAATCTTATCACAGTACAGGCAAAATAGTGTCAACAAATCATACCTTGTCCCAATGTATCATTATATAATTCTGATGTATTCTCTCCTATCATAACTACTATAATACTAACTGATGCTATCAATATATTTAAGACTAACATTATAATATGAACTTACCCTGCACAGTGTTATATCACTCTACCTTGTTCCAGCAGTTGATAATTTTTCTTGGTAATGACACAGTTTACAGCAAATATACGAAGGACAAGTGAATCATCTCTGGGTAGTGACCCCCTACACAGTCAGTGGTTGTGAATGTAGTGACTTCTACATTATCAGTGGTTGTACATGTGATCTATACATCATTGGTGGTTGTACCTGTAGCGACACCAATATTATCACTGGTATCACTGTAGTGACCCCTATACTATCAATGGCTGTAAATATAGTGACCCCTACACTATCAGTGGTTATACCTGTAATGACCCACACACTATCAGTGGTTAAAACTGTAGTTACCGACCCCAACACTATCAATGGTTTTAACTAATTATACACTATTAGTGGTTTTATCCTGTAGTGACCCCCTACACTATCAGTGGTTGTAACTGTAGAGCCCTACACTATCAGTGGTTGTAACTGTAATGAGCCCCACACTATCAGTGGTTGTAACTGTAGTGACCCCTACACTATCAGTGGTTGTAACTGTAGTGACCCCTACACTATCAGTGGTTGTAGCTGCAGTGACCCCTACACTATCTGTTGTAACTGTAATGACCCCTACATTATCTATGGTTGCAGCTGTCGTGACCTCTACACTATCAGTGGTTGTACCTGTAATGACCACTACACTATCTGTTATATCTGTAATGACCCATAAACTGTCAATGGTTGCAGCTGTAATGACCCCTACACTATCAGTGGCTGTAACTGTAATGACCCCTATACTATCAGTTTACAACTGCAATGACACCTACATTATCAGTGGGTGTAACAGTAGTGACTCATACACTATCAGTTGTTGTATCAGTAGTGATTCACTATCAGTGGGTGTAATTGTATTGACCCCTATCAGCAGTTGTAACTGTAATTACTCCTACACTATCAGTGGTTGTAACTGTATTGACCCGTACACTATCAGTGTTGTAACTGTAATGACCCCCTACACTATCAGCGGTTGTAACTGCAATGACCCCTCCACTATCAATTATTGTAACTGTAGCGACTCATACGCAATCAGTTGTGACTATAGTGACTCGTACACTATCTGTGGTTTTAATTGTAGTGACTCACACTATCTGTGGTTATAACTGTGGTGACCCCGACAGTATCAGTGGTTGTAACTGTACTGACCCTTTAGCTATCAGTGGTTGTAACTGTAATGGCTCCTATATTATCAATGGTTGTAACTGTAATGACCCCTACACTATCTGTGGTTGTAACTTTAGTGACGCATACACTATTAGTGCTTGTAACTGTAGTGACCCCTACACTATCAGATGTTGTAACTATAATGACCCCGACACTATCAGTAGTTATAACTGTAGTGACCCCTACACTAACAGTGGTTGTAAATGTAATGACCCATACACTATCAGTGTTTGTAACTTTAATGACCTCTACACTATAAGTGATTGTAACTGCAGTGACCCCTACACTATCAGTGGTTGTAAAGTTAATGACCCCTACACCATCAGTGGTTGTAAAGTTAATGACCCCCTACACTATCAGTGGTTGTAAAGTCAATGACCCACAACACTCTCTGATGTTATTACTGTAGTGTCACCCTACATGTTCAGTAATTATAAGTAATGACCCCTACACTATCGATAAGCAGTTGTAACTGTAACGACCCCTACACCATCAGTGGTTGTAACTGTAAATGACCCCTACATCATCAGTGGTTGTAATTGTAGTGATAACTACACTATTTGAGGTTGTAACTACAGTGACCCCCTACATGATCAGTGGTCGTAACTAATAACCCATACACTATCATTGGTTGTAACTGTAATAGACCCTACACTATCAGTGTTGTAACTGTATTGACTCATACAGTATTTGTGGTTTTAGTTCTAGTGACCCCTACACTATCAGTGGTTGTAACTGTAGTTACCCCTACAGTGTGAGAGGTTGTAACTATAGCGACCCCCTACAGTATCAGCGGTTGTAGCTACGTTGACCCCTACAGTATCAGCGGTTGTAGCTGCGTTGACCCCTACAGTATCAGCGGTTGAAACTGTCGTGACCCCTACAGTATCAGTGCTTGTAGATGTGTTGACCACTACATTATCGGTGGTTGTAGCTGTGCTGACCCCCACACTATCAGTGGTTGTGACTGCAGTGATCCCTACGGTATCAGTGGCTGACTGTCGTGACCCCTTCAGTATCAATGGTTGTGACTGTAGTGACGCCTATAGTATCAGTGGTAGTAGCTGTGTTGACCCCTACGGTATCAGTAGTTGTAACTGTAGTGACCCCCCAGCATCAGTGGTTGTAGTTGTAGTAACCCCTCCAGTATTAGTGGTTGTGAATGTAGTGACCCCTACAGTATCAGAGGTTGTGACTGTAGTGACCCCTACAGTATCAGAGGTTGTGACTGTAGTGACCCTTACAGTACCAGTGGTTGTGACTGTGTTGACCCCTACAGTATCAGCGATTGTAACTATAGTGAGCCCTACAGTATCAGGGGTTGTGACTGCAGTGACCCCTATAGTATCAGTGGTTGACTGCTGTGACCCCTACAGTATCAGTGCTTGTGACTCTGCTGTGACCTTACGGTAAGTGGTTGTGATACCCCTATAGTATCAGTGCTTGTGACTTTGTGGTGATTCTAAGTATCAGTGGGTGTGACTGTGTTGACCCCTACAGTATCGGTGGTTGTGACTTTGTAGTGACCCTACAGTATCAGTAGTTGTGACTGTGCTCACCCCTACAGTATCAGTGGTTGTGACGCTTGTAAACCTACAGTATCAATGTGACTGTGTTCACCCCTACAGTATCAGTGGTTATGACTCTGTAGTGACCCTACAGTATTAGCGGTTGTGACTGAGTTAACCCCTACAGTAACAGTGGTTGTGACTGTGTTGTGACCCTACAGTATCGATGGTTGTGACTGTGCTGGCTCCTACAGTATCAGTGGTTGTAGCTGTAGTGACCCTTACAGTATCAGTGGTTTTGACCGTAGTTACCCCTACAGTATCCGAGGCTGACTGTAGTGACCCCTACAGTATCAGTGGTTGTGACTGTATTGACCCATACGGTATCAGTGGTTGTAACTGTAGTGACCCCTACAGTATCAGTGGTTGTGGCTGTAGTGATCCCTATAGTATCAGTGATTGACTGCTGTGACCGCTACAGTATCAGTGGTTGTGACTGTTGCGACCCTACAGTATTAGTGGTTGTGACTGTGTTAACCCCTACAGTATCAGTGGTTGTGACTGTTTTGACCCTACAGTATCAGTGGTTGTGACTGTGTTGACCCCTACAGTATCAGTGGTTGTGACTCTGTAGTGACCCTACAGTATCAGTGGTTATGACTGTTTTGACCCCTACAGTATCAGTGGTTGTGACTGTGTTGACCCCTACAGTATCAGTGGTTGTGACTCTGCAGTGACCCTAGAGTGTCAGTGGTTGTGACTCTATAGTGACCCTACAGTATCAGTGGTTGTGACTGTGTTGACCTCTACAGTATCAGTGGTTGAGACTCTGTTGTGACTACAGTATCAGTGGTTGTGACAGTGTTTACCCCTACAGTATCAGTGGTTGTGACTGTTGTGACCCTACAGTATTAGTGGTTGTGACTGCGTTGACCCATGCAGTATCAGTGGTTGTGACTGTGTTGACCCCTACAGTATCAGTGGTTGTAACTCTGTTTTGACCCTAAAGTATTAGTGGTTGTGACTGTGTTGTCCCCTACAGTATCAGTGGTTGACTGTAGTCATCCCTACAGTATCAGTGGTTGACTGTTGTGACTCCTACAGTATCAGTGATTGACTGTTGTGACTCCTACAGTATCAGTGGTTGTGACTATGTTGACCCCTACAGTATCAGTGGTTGTGACTGTGTTGACCCCTAAAGTATCAGTGATTGTGACTGTGTTGACCCCTACAGTATCAATGGTTGTGATTATTGTGACCCCTACAGTATCAGCTGTAGCGACTGTGTTGACCCCTACAGTGTCAGTGGTTGTGACTGTGTTGACCCCTACAGTATCAATGCTTGGGATTATTGTGACCCCCTACAGTATCAGTGGTTGTGACTGTGTTGACCCCTACAGTATCAGTCGTTGTGAGTGTTGACCCCTACAGTATCAATGGTTGTGATTATTGTGATCCCCTACAGTATCAGTGGTTGTGACTGTTTTGACCCCTACAGTATCAGTGGTTGTGACTGTTGACCCCTACAGTATCAATGGTTGTGAATATTGTGACCCCCTACAGTATCAGTGGTTGTGACTGTTTTGACCCCTAAAGTATCAGTGGTTGTGACCGTGTTGACCCCTACAGTATCAATGGTTGTGATTATTGTGACCCCTACAGTATCAGCGGTAGTGACTGTGTTGATCCCTACAGTGTCAGTGATTGTGACTGTGTTGACCCCTACAGTATCAATGGCTGTGATTATTGTGACCCCCTACAGTATTAGTGGTTGTGACTGTGTTGACCCCTACAGTATCAGTGGTTGTGACTGTTGACCTCTAAAGTATCAATGGTTGTGATTATTGTGACCCCCTACAGTATCAGTAGTTGTGACTGTTTTGACCCCTACAGTATCAGTGGTTGTGACTGTTGACCTCTATAGTATCAAGGGTTGTGATTATTGTGATCCCCTACGTATCAGTGGTTGTGACTGTTTTGACCCCTAAAGTATGTGGTTGTGACTGTGTTGATCCCTACAGTATCAATGGTTGTGATTATTGTGACCCCCTACATTGACTGTTGACCCCCCCTATAGTATCAGTGGTTGTGACTGTGTTGACCCCTACAGTATCAGTGGTTGTACATACCGAGGTGTGTACCGTCCTGAGCCACGAGTCTGAGAAGCGTCATAGTCTTGTCCGTGTTGTGATGGTACTTGTTCCGCTCCTCCTCAGGGTTGTTGAGGTAGCCGGTGGGGGAGCGGTTGATGGAGGTGTTGAGGAGTTGGCCGCTGCTCAGGTACATGTAACCAGGCACCATGCTCTCATGCGCCTCCTTGATGCTCTGGTGACATACGGGAGACACGAGGATTAAGACAGGAATATTGTGTGGTCCCAAGCTTAGCCAGGCCTCTCTGTCTATTTCCTCCTCACTATCTCTCCGTCTCCCTCCCTCCCTGGTGGACTACCATGATAATCACGTATTATCTGTATACACCACTAGACAGGAAGGCAGGCCAGGACCTGCTGCACACTGCAGTGTACTGATGATACCAGTGGAGGAGCCAGGAACCACTGGGCCCTAGGCTGAAGCTGTGGCCGGTCCCACGTGATGTACGGTAAGGCTTCAGAAGATGAAAGTCAGTCATTATCCTGCACAGGGTTACGAGAAATATAACTTATGACAGTGCTACACAGTCGTCTATTAGGTCATAGGAAACCATTTCAATGAGAAATTATGAACGGTATGTGTGGTAAGATATTTCACATTTCCTCTCTGTAATTTCGTTCATCAATTAAATTCTTCGGTTTCGTAAAATGTGAGACTGTATTGGTGACTGAAACAGCCAACCCTTCCCCGGCCACAACCCTGCATCTATTTCTGTTTGTGTTTGTTTGTCCCACTACCTATCCGGCCATGCTGTCAGTCACGAGTCACTGGCCCGCACCTCACCGAAACGAACCACTGGCTGCCCTACACAGGCCCCTCCTTGCTCAGGCTCTGACTGAGGCAACCTACGTGGACCATGTGGTTCACCTCCCCTACACACACCAGCAGGATGCAATGGTCCGCCAGACTGGTCTATTGTTCTTCTTGTGTCTCCCTAAAGAGGAGACAGGTGGCGCTCAATGAACCTGAAGAATATCATGTTGTCGAAATTGCACCGTATGTTGACAATTCCAGTTTGATATCCTCGGAGTCTGCATTTTCTGTTGATAATTTTCAGTTTTTCTCTTTCCCCACAAGTGCAGTTGATAAGCCTACAACCCAAATACCTAACCTAGCCAATCAGTTAACGATCGGGTGCGGATGTCACAGATGCTACCGTCATGAGAAGTCAGTTATCTTGCTTGACCATTCCCCTCCAACTTATCAATAAAGAGGAAAGGAAATGAACGCACAATATCATGATCTAAATATTATTGTTATAAACTTGTAGCGCTCTCACGGTCGCCCTACAATAATCACCTTCATGACAACGCCTTGACCAGGTAGCAAGAACGTGTTTGGTGGCCGGCCCATCCTACACACCTGCAGTATTCATCCCTCACACCCACACTCGACGCTCGGCGGCACCAGATCATAAGCTGACCCGTCCCATAAGAAGCGCCGCTGTTTTACCTCAAGTCCACCAGTATGGAGAAAGGTCAGCAACTTGCGACATTCGGCTTCGACGTTTCTAATTCCCTGTGGGAAAAGCTACCCCTCACACACCTGACCCCACCGCCTCTACCCGGATATCACGGCAGGAAGGACAGAGGGAGCCTGGCTCTCGTGGAGGCCGGTAGGGATAATGAGTGCTTACGCCATTAGATAAATCAGTGAGTTAGATGCTGCGTCAGATCACTCTCATTTGGCCGTGGGCAAGACCATCCCCCTAGGCCCAGTGCTTAGGTCCCTCACCACCGGTGGGCCGCCCTAGAGCATAGGGCCCGCACCTCCTAAGTTGTAGAAACGTCTAACCTCAAATAACAAACGCAGAAAGGTCACAGTCAGCAGACTACCACCGCAGCGAGAAGTCCTCTCCCCAGCTCTAGCCACCTTACGCGCTCTCCAGCCCCAGCACCTCACCTCAGCCAACCCCGGCTGATGGCGGACAGCAGGCCCGCCGACAGTCTTCTAGACCCAGGCAAGGTCGGGAGTGCACGCTCAGTCAGCGGAAGTTCACCGTAGCGAGACAACAGATCATCCCGCCTGACAGCGAACAGCTGGCTCGCCTAACTTCTTCATACACCCATCCGGGATGAGAGATGTCGACTCTAGTCCTGTGGAATTTGATTCAGACCTCTTTGTCTCTCACTAATTTCTTTCTCTTTCGCTGTCGTCTACGGGCCTACTGGATCCAACGGTGGCAGTAGGATCTGTATTCTCTGCGAAGCGCCCAGAGTGACGTGCACCTCACTTAAGAGTCGTCGTGGGATTCTGCGATCAAGCAGAAGCACCCACATTTGAGGGTCGTAGGAAGTTAGGGCTGCTAGGGGAGGATCTTCATAAATCCTCAGAAGTAGAGTACTTTTATTTCAGCATGAGCAGCTCACACTCTCCCAACCGCGACCCCCATATATACCGGCGTGAGGATGACAGTGGAGACCGCCTACGGACAAGGAAGATGGAGGAGCACAAACAGCTGAATTATCATTTGAAGAGCAAACACGCTCCTACCGACGCTGCCTCCTTCACCCGTGTCTCCTCAGAAGCCGCCTCCTCCACCCGTGTTTCCTCAGACGCCGCTACCTCTACCTGTGTTTCCTCCGTCGCTGCTGCCCGCCTCCCCTCCGACGATACTACATCTGGTTACTCCGACGCTCTCCACGCCAGTGATGACGAGGAGGCTCTGGACAAAAGTCGAGAGCAAAAAGAGACGTCGCACATCGGGAAACGCAAGACAACAAGAAGTTGCGAAGGCTCCTGCTCTCGTACCAGACAGCAGCTCCCCGGCACCATCTCCTCCAAAGTACAGGATTGGGAAGGCGGAGGAATCAACCTACGCGACGACTGTGAAAATAGAAAAAGAAATCCTACTGACCAAATTCACAGTCCGACCGAACTTCGAGGGGGAAAGGATACTTCTACCCATAGATGGACAATCCACCCAAGCCCTGGAGATCCTCCTGAAAAATTCCACAGAGCTGGAGGACACAAAGCTCGATCCGGCGGTGACGGAAACCAAATCGGTTATCCTGAAATACCCGTAAGAACTTCCCCTCGAATCCATCACAAATCACTACAAAGTTCTGAAAGCGGAGCGATGCCTTCCACAGGCAGACAGGAGGGTCACCACAAGACAAGTAGTGATAACGCACTACGGACCATCGTCAGCCTCCATAGATCTGAAGATGTGAGGCAAGTACGAGGTAAGGCCCTACGTACCAGAACACCTCCGATGCTTACCACTGCCAAAAGTACGGGCACCATCAAAGCAAG
>JAUUDZ010440690.1:0-13149 GCA_032361705.1 Panulirus versicolor
ATGTATGTATACGTTGAAATGTATAGGTATGTATATGTGCATGTGTGGGCGTTTATGTATATACATGTGTATGTGGGCAGGTTGGGCCATTCTTTCATCTGTTTCCTTGCGCTACCTCGCTAACGCAGGAGACAGCGACAAAGTATAATAAAATAAAAATAAATAAATAACTTTGGGAACCATGTTCAAGTTTATTGACTGTTGTGTCAGCTGTTGCTTCTCTGTCAGATGAATCTTTCAGTAATTCAGGGGTAGGATATTTTTTTTAATCCTTAGCAGAAACGAGCTCCTAAAGTTCAAAATTCTTCCTTAAAAATATTGTCATCCACATGAGCTGTTAAATATGACCAAAGAACACTTCTGATTAGTTCTGGATGATACTCTCCATTTTACAGATAATGGATTCTGCACCTTCACCAACTTACAGTTTCATTCTCTAGGACCACCAAATTTCTCTATCAGCAAGGTGTATGTTTGTAGGGTAGTATCTTGTTACGCTGATGTTCACCATAGCAGGAACTGTGGAATGCCTGACCAGTTGTGTAGTGGAAGCCTCGACCTAAGTGATCAACGGCCACGTGAATGGCTTTTCACCTATGTCAACTTTTGTATGCTGCACAAGATAGCTCTTTTGGCTGAAAGTTTTTTTGGAGGTGAAAATTCTTTGGAGTCTCATTTGTCTGAACATCACTGTGCTTCACTGTATACCTCATGCAGCAAAAGCTCATTGGAAACTGGGAATATCCATAAGGCTTCTCACATGTATGAATAGTCTTGTGCTGTAATATATTGCTCTGACAGAAAGACAAAGTGTTATTGTGAGGAAATTGCAGTCTGTCGGGCCATCTGAGGGAAGGTCTGATCATACTGACCAACTTAAAGAGCCCTCGTTACCTATAGGGAGGTTTTGATCAGCGGCCATTACATTGAGGATGAAGTCACATGGTGCTCAAACTGACATTTGGGAAGCTGTATCAACGTATGCTGAAGTCTGATGAGCAGCTGTGTGGAGTAGCCGCTGAGGGGTTCATAAAATATAAGCTGTGGATAAAAGACATGGTCGACATTCAACCAGTATCTACAGCCAGGATGGAGGATCTGTATATCCTGGGTCTGGAGTAGAAGGTGGAGGTGATCCTCTGTGGTGTGGAGGTTCACCTAGAGGTTGTCGAGACCTTGATGATAAAGATTTTGGTCAGGAAGTCCACTGTCACCTCCCCATGGTCCAAGAACAGATGGCAAGAAA
The DNA here is from genome assembly GCA_032361705.1 of Panulirus versicolor. NCBI lineage: Eukaryota > Metazoa > Arthropoda > Malacostraca > Decapoda > Palinuridae > Panulirus > Panulirus versicolor. The sequence continues at coordinate 1,247 of JAUUDZ010440690.1, forward strand.
TCATATGATAAGGTCTTATGCCAATCAGTGACTTATTGAGTCTAGGAATGAATCTTGACTATATGGAAAAAATGTATGTTCAGTTCATCATAATTGATGTGAAAAGCTGACACAGATCACATATGTACCAATGGTGGGTTGGATGTTGCACGAGCAGCAACAGAGCTTCCCGTCATAGTGCCAGCCAAAGGTGCCGAGAAATGTTTGGATGCTAAGAGGTTTACCAGCTAGTGTACACACACTTTTGGCAAGCAAGTGAGGCCTACCTGGGGAACTTTCAGCACATCTGGTGAGACTAAACATATGACTTTGGACTAAGCAGCTCAGATCATAGAATTCCTGAGGATCTACACAGATAATTTCTTTGCCAGAAAGCACAACGTAGCTGGTGGAACACTACAATAGTCATCACTTGATGAAGAAGCCATCTAGTCTCTAAAAAGATACAGGATTCATAAAGAACTTTGTTGCCGGAAGACTTGGATCTGTGGCTCAGAATGCAGCACCTGCCAGAGAGTTTGGTGTAGACTGCCTTGAAGAACATAGCAACCACCATTCCTACCATCAGGAACACCTAAGTACAGTTGGACATTTTGTGATTGGAGGACATCTTGTGGCTTCGATGGGAAACTGCTGGTGGTGTTCTAAAGGAATGGGCCAATGATACAGGCTACATCTTGAGGGAGATACACATTAGCCCTTCCAGCAGTCACTTTAGGTTGAAGAACACATTCGGTCAACTCTGCCAGTACTTCTACATCAACATGAGTCATCATGTCGAAGTGTAGGAGCACGAGTCTACCAGCCACGATGATGACTTGGCACGTGTTGCAACTTGCTGACCAGACGACTACCTGAAGAGGGAATACTGAAAGATGCACTACACTTGGCAAGGGAGCTGCAGGTATGGCTGTGGAAGGTTCACTACCAGATATGTAAGAATCCAAGGTTTCTGAGAGGTTATGAAGAGGAACTATGATTTTAAACCTTCCAGACGTGATTTTCATATGCAGGAGAGGGTGGGTGGGGCTGGACAACACTCATATAAAGAAAGGCCTAATGCTGAAGCTGATGAGCGGCTGAGAGGTGCTGTACCATATCTTGGGGATGAGGAGGTCCAAGCCGGTGGTGGTACATGGAATCCTGTTGGGGCAGTTGTAAGGACCTTGTCTCTCCCCGTGGGGAGAGGGCAAGATGGACGTTGTTCATCAGAAGTACCTGGACCATTCTTAGATGATGGTGTCGTCCACTGCAGCAATGGAAATCAAAACACTAGAGGTCATGACGGAAGGACCCCAAGACTAGTATCACGACAACCACAGATGACTCGCTGTTATCGATGATAGACTAAGCTGTATAGTTTACTCTCATGTTCGTTGATAAGTTGATATTATGATTTCATATTCATAATCTGAAAGAAGCTTATGTAAATATCACAGTTAGTGATCTGTTAACATAGGCTTTGGGAGGGACAGCATTCTGTATACCACTAATCATTCGCCCTCCTGCGGTAAATGAGCATCTTGCCAGTTGTTACTGGGTCCATGGGCTGTGCAGTATAACATGTTTCCATAATGTTTAATTACTAGATTCTTATTAATTGTACAAGGAGGCGTGCCTTTATAGAGGGTTAGCATCGACAGCAATATTTGTAAGTATTACAGTTGGAAGGGCAATGTGAGTCCTGGCAGTGCTGCAGATCATAATGTATTCAATGATTTACCCTGAATGTAACTTGCCTTGAATCCTGAAAACAACGAAGAACTCATGAGTGCCTACCCTACTGAGTAGTGATTGCAGATCCCCACTACCATCATACAGTGCTTTATAACTCCAACTCGGATGACTGACATCAACTTTTGCATACTTGTACATCCACAAGATCCCCACAGCTCAGGTTGAGAAAGAGCAAACAACATAATATTGTGTACAAAGTAACGAAGTCTACCCCAGGCACATCTCTTATATACAAAGTAACCAATCGTACCCCAGGCACACATCTCTCGTCTTCTAAGAGGGGTCTGTGAGACGAGGGCCCCGTTTCATCGTGTTTATTCTTGCACGAAGAAAATATTCAAGAACTGAAGCCTTGGTTATGTTAAGCTTAGAGGGAGCACCAGTCTGGCACACATGGAAGGGGCATGAATGTTGACTGACAAGGAGGGGTACCTATTTTTGCCAAAACTGTGTACACTAATGTTGGCAGACACTGAACACTGATGTTGGTTGACATGGAACGGCCACAAATCCTGGCAGATATGGGGAAGCGCTAAAGTTATCAGAGTTAAACATGTAACAATAAATACGGTACATCTAAAAGAGAAAATAAGTCGCTCAAAAACTAATGTTCAAGTGATTTTTCATTAAAAATTTTAAAATAATTTATCCTTTGTTCTTCCATGAACCTTAAGGTTCATACAGCATTTCGCTACATCACTGTTGACAAAGAGGAGGCCATTCCGGACGTTGGGGTGGGGGACTTTCTCCCTTGAGCCAGACAGCCAGACCCCGAATGTGATCCCAAGCATTAAGTGCTGCCCCCTGGTGGTGCCGCCGCAAGAATACCATCAGTTCTTCATATCTTGGGAGGTTAGGGGAGATGATCAAACTTTATATCCTTCACACCTTTTCCAGTTTACTTTCATACGACGCATCCAGTGTACTACAACACCATGGCCAAATTTATAGGCCCCTTAGAAAGTTTGCGTATATCAATTGTGTTCGCCTTTCAGCGCCTGTATAATTGTATTGTAGGCATGAAGCATTTAAGAAAGACATGAACTTCCCGTTTTGAAACCATGTTGCCAAAGGTCATCATGTACTTAATTCCTAAAAGTCAGTCAACTTACAAGACTCGCGCGTAAAATTTATTAACGTGCGAAGTCCGTGCTACTGGTCAGTGGAATCTGGGTAGTCTTTTTCTTGACTGAGTAGCGCCAAGTGAGCCAACTTCCATCTGTTTAGTACTCTGACAAAGTCCAGTTTGCCTCCTCAGAGGACGTTCATGACTCGTGCTAACAACAGAATAGTCTTTTGCATTTTTTTTAGAAAGGGATTTCCAAGAGTCTGGTCCTCAAGAAGACCCAGTGTCTCTCTCGACGTCCGGTTGACTTGTGACAAACCAATATAGTATAGGCGGATATGTGTGTGTGTACCTCCACGTGGGGTACTTGTGGATATCTTTCGGGGATATATGGGTGTCTACCATATATACATGGATACCATTTAGGGATAGACGGGTACCTCCCACAGAATATTCGAACAATAAAAAGTTGATTGCTGGATAGAAGCTTACACAGGAGACGCTCGTCTGTGATCTCAGCTAGCGTCAGGTAGCGGGCCGATGGAGGGTGATGGCCAAAAATACTGGTGAGCTGATCCGTTGTGTTAGGCATCTTTCACAAGATTCCTTGTGATGACCACGTACCTGAACAGTTTTCACAGTGGCGTATCAAGAGACGGACTTCTTTATCTGTACGATGCTGCTCTCAGTACCTTCCATATTTTGTGATGCAAGAACCAAACCCACCGGTGTGATATGGATGGGGTCACCACATGGACCATGCCTGGTCCACATGCCATTACTGTCAAATTAAAAATGACAAAGACAGGAAGTGGAAGGAGGAATCTAAATGAACTGACTCCTGGGCAGATGAGCTCCCTACCCAAGCCTGATATGATTTAGGACCTACACTTCTGATCTCTATTTCCCTTCGTGGCCACCTGAGCAGGCAGCACCTATGGTCTTGTTCTGCCTGTATGAGTATTCTTGCTCAGACAGGCAAAAGGAGGAATCCAAATCCGCTACCTACAGAACTCCAACCATCCAAGAGGACTTCCACACCTCCTCCAGGACTCCAAGAACTCCAACCATCCAAGAGGACTCCACACCTCCTCCAGGACTCCAAGAACTCCAACCATCCAAGAGGACTTCCATACCTCCACCAGGACTCCAAGCCTCCTACAGGACTCCACGCTCCTACAAGATTCCAGGCGTGGCAAGAACATCACCGGTCATAACTCACGACGGTAGGTCATGTCTCTGGCTTCCTCAGAGGCAACCCTGGAATTTGGTGAAGAGGCGTCGAAATTCGGCACGAAGAAAAGAAATTACTTTCGGGACAATATTTGAACCAGAGAGAGAGAGAGAGAGAGAGAGAGAGAGAGAGAGAGAGAGAGAGAGAGAGAGAGAGAGAGAGAGAGAGAGAGAGAAATTAGCCGGGTGAAGAGATTTAGAACACAAGAACTGCCACATGTCTGCCTCAGAAAGTTCCTCCTCGGTGAAAGACTGTAATACATAAGCTTGTCATATTGTAACACACACACACACACACACACACACACACACACACACACACAGTTCAAAGCTGCCAGAGTCAAGCATCGGACAAAACTTGTAATCACGGGAAATTCTTTCTCGTTTCGTGAACAAATTCTTCTGGAAACTTAACGAACCCGTGCGGTATAGAGCATGGGTTAATACTCAAGTGTTAGTGATGAAATGAGAAACACAGACACTTTTTTACACAATACAGCCTCCAACATGTGCAGTTAAGTACAATAATGACGATACACACACACACACACACACACACACACACACCAGTTAGTAACTTGCCATTTGTACAGGAAGTATTTGTTGCGCACGATTATTTCTGATGAAGATTTGAATACAATAGACGTATTCCATCCCAGGAGAAGACAGGAGTGCTAGCAAGAGTAGTAAGGTGGCCTCCATCACGTCAAGGGCCAGAGAATTCCTGATACCACACCTCTAAGTCTTCATGGTAAACAGACAAAGACAAGTTCCGTCTCCATACTTCAGGCAGAACCACCAGTGAGTCACCTTCAAAACTGGCATCAATGTGACAAAACAAATAATCATCTAAATATCCTTACATTTTCATCTCTACACCCAGTGTTCAACCACAGATACGTTGTAACACAATATACCCAACATCAGAGAAGCTAAACCTTAGAATAACTGGTCCCCCTGCGTCACCTGAAGATACATACGGTTCCCTTTTTTTTTTCATTTATTGAACACCTTCACTTAGTAACACGAACACCTCCGTCAAGTCCACGAAAGTTATAGTAAGTTATAAAGCAAATGTCAAACATGAGAGAGGCTCATTACTGCACTATATAAGTGTGAGAAGATTACACTTCAATCTATCAAACAAGTTATGACTAGGAGACACATTATCTGACGTGCGAAATAAGTGGCCAGACGTAACAAGACACGGCATTAGGGTAACTCACTTCGCAGGACTGAGATGTTTGGCTTTGCAGCTCTGCTCCTAAAGTCATTCATATCGCAGGTCAGATATTTCGCTCTAAACCGGAAAGACGTTTTAGGTAGATTTCAAAGCACTGCCCCCGGGAGCTGTGTAGTTTTAGCAGACGACAAAAGCAATGAACTGGGATATAAATGTTGATGAGTCAACCCAGACTAAGATCACCAACGTAGCATAATGATAACATCACACGCAAAAATAAGAACCTAAGCTTAGAAATACCAGAGAGGCAGGAAGGCTAGTTGAAGACATGTGAGGGAAAGGAAGGCTGGTTGAGGACACGTGAGGGGAAAGGAAGGCTGGCTGAGGACATGTGAGGGGCAGGAAGGCTGGTTGAGGACACGTGAGGGGCAGGAAGGCTGGTTGAGGACACGTTAGGGGCAGGAAGGCTGGTTGAGGACACGTTAGGGGCAGGAAGGCTGGTTGAGAAACTTTCACCTTACTTGGTGGGTCGAGTTGCTAAGGTCAACCACCACTCGTTTCGTTTTTCGGTCGCAAAAGTTAAACGGGTTCCCTTTCTGCCTATACATCTCTGGCACAATACATACAGGAGGCGGAAACAGCCCAGCCATGCCTGAAACTACGTCCTGGCCAAAAGTTTCTGGATCCCAGAAGATGTAAAGAACTGTGCTCCAGATTATGTACACATCACATTTATGTTTGCTGATGGTCGTCTATGAAATAGACAAAGATCAACGCTATACAAGCTGGAGTAGAACAACAGGTCCTCCAAGAAGCTGTGAGAAAGTTTAGGTGCTTGTCTTCGGAACACCTAGCGTCACGTTGCCACACCCTGCACCACGCCTGGACCAGTGACCCAGGCGTGGCCACACCCAGCACCACGCCTGGACCAGTGACCCAGGCGTGGCCACACCATGCATCAAACTGGATCAGTGATCAGGGCTCAACCAAACCCTATACTACACCTGGTGGCTTGGCCATAACCACTACACACCTGGACCATACCACACTCAGGCTTGGCCACAATCATACCACATCAAGCACCACACACACACACACACACACACACACACAATCAACCTATGACCTGAAGGTAATGACCCACAACAGAAGGGATCACCATGATATTCCGCTCAGACTTAAACATCAACTAACCCTGGTAGTGGTTCTGTTGCTTATCTTCACCACACGGGTCCGTCCAGGTCAGTAAGTACGTAGGTAGGGTGGCTGTCTCACCGTAGTGACTCCACAACCACAGCTCATTACCAGCTTACTGGAACGTCTCGCTACACTGATGAACCTCTTACCTCATCCCTGAACCCCTCACTAAACTGATGAACCTCTTACATCATCCCTGAACCCTTCACTACACTGATGAACCTCTTACCTCATCCTTAAACCCCTCACTACACTGGTGAACCTCTTACATCATCCCTGAACCCTTCACTACAACGATGAACCTCTTGCTTCATTCCTGAACCCCTCACTACACTGATGAACCTCTTGCCTAATTCCTTCACCAATCTGACTTGCACCTCTTGACATCCTACCCACTATTTGAAATAACAACACCCACCACACCACTTGACACAAACACCTATACTTCACACCACAACACTTGACACACACTTATACATAACACCACACCACTTGACACACACTTATACTTAACACCACACCACTTGACACAAACACTTATACTTAACACCACACCCCTTGACTGTGGCACCTACATATCTGCTCAATAGCGACACCCACACTTCCACTGGACACCACGACCCACAACTCCAACTTTTTAGAGTGGTCGATACAGTGCTGGCAAAACGTCCCAAACCTTGGCCATCTTGGGGGAAAAATATGAGGTAAGGAAAAGGACTGGAGAAATTAATCATAGATCTTCAGCTGTTTGCAGGCCTGACTCATAAAGGTTATAGGAAGGTGGAAAGACAAAGGTAACGGGAGAACTCAACGGCTATGCTTTTTTTTTTATATATATATCGAGGAAAGAATTGTCCTAACGGTTAATCCTCGTGAAGCCGGTTTCCACACATATACTGCGGGAGGCACACGTCAGACGCATGTCAAGGGTCACAGGCGGCGAGCTCAGGAGAGCAGTGGCAGAGATAATACTCGTAGAAAAAGAAGACAGCAACATCATCACGGCTGATGAGGAAGAACGGTTGGAGGAAGTTGATACCTGGAATTAATGAGACGGAAAGCTTTTGATTCCACTATGAAGTATGGGCCACCTTAAATATAAGAGGACACTGTACTCCATGCTGGGGCGAGCATAACTGTACATATACAACAGCTGCTCACAAGAAATGATAATTACATACAGGTTCTAAGTAGGCAGATGGAGTTATAAAGATGGATTTGAGACTGCAAATGTTGTGGTGCTGAAGCAAGGGAGAGTTAAGTTCATCACAGTCGAGAGCGAACAAGTGGGTATCAGCTGCATGACGGTCAAGGGGAGGGACCCTGGGGACCTAGCTTGTTAGCTGAACATCATCATGCAGTCTTGAGGGATCGGAAGGAATGGCAAACTATACTTTGATCACGATCATAATTACTTTCAACTATATGGATGATGAGATGATTAAGAATATAAACGCGATGGACACACGGGAAAAATAAAGTACCTTGCTACCATTTTGAGTGAAACAGTATGACACCACGGCCGAAGGATATTGAGAAATGATCATTGGTCTGGCCTCACACTGGTAGCCCGGCTTTGATGACTGTAATATATTGATTGGTAGCGACATTTTCTGTCATTTGCCATGAACAATGCAATACTAATTTCATATTCCGTTGGAAATAACTATAAAGTGGGGCTACCATAATCATTACGAAATTTTTCACATTCAGGCTTGCTAAGACAAGACGAATCGTAGAAATCATTTCGAGATTGTATGGACTCATCCGGAAGAATACTTTTTCAGTATAAGTTCGCCCTAAAAAAAAAAAGCAACATTGTGGTCTCCTGGTCTGTGGATCCACAATGAACTGCTAGAAAAGGTTCCAGGTGTGAGTGGTGTGAGGAACGCCCTCAGTCTGCTTTGAGAGAACGAATGAAATGAGATGATAACTACACATAACATTGTCAGAAGTCATGACAACGTTAACACACGAGAGATCTTTGCTGATCCGAGTCCACAATACAAGGGCAGTTGTCAACGTCAGATAAGAAGGGATGTGAGGATGTTTGTCTTCAGGAGGAGCTGAAGACTTTTGGATTAAGCTGAACCAAAATACAGTAAGTGTGACAATCCATCAGTTTACACAGAGGTAATGACACACGTAACAGTAATAACAATAATACTCACTCACCCGGCAAGGTATTACTCAACACACAACTCCTCATCACCCACTGAGCTGCTTAAGTCACTGCCAGTTCGACCGAAAGGTCACCACCTTCCGTGCCACCACTTCCCATCAACACACTCTTGCTTCCACTTCCCGCTAGGGACAATACCTCACCACCACCACCACCACCATCCACAATCCCTGATGCTTACTAGTAGCACTTCCGCCTTATGGTTATCACCACTTAACCCCAAACTAAACTTGACCTAAACACTTTCATGTGATACCATCACTAACAGGTTCATATAATGCTCAGCGTCACCTACACATGATATCACCTACGATGATCATAACTTACGATGATTCTCGGGATTCGTCTCCCCTCGAAAACTGAGTTTGGAGCCAAGTTAAACTGCTCCTTCATTAATGAGATATAGGCTCTTGGGGGGGGGGGGGTACAGCCTACAGGTTTACACGTAAACTGCGGCGACTCTGAGCAGCCATAGATCATACATATATTTATCTTGTACATTCTAGAATGACTCGAATGGTTCCTGTACGAAGTTTGCAGTATTTGCAGGCAGAAAGTTCAACACGTTTGTAGCTCTGTATCGTATGCTATTCCCCATTATATTGGGGCTATGTTGCAGTCTTCCTTGCCTATAACCCTCGAAGGGAATGATTTTCGAGGGCGTATATGTGGGCCAAGCCTTTCAATATTTTCTGGGTAAATATTGTGATGTATATTTCCCGTCAACTCTGCTGAGTATAATGTTGGAGTCGTTCCCAGTAATTGTGAAATTCGACAGCCACTGTAAGCTCTGACCGACCATTCCTGGAACATTTTCTCACTTAAGACAGTCCGTCTTGTGATGTATGTTAGCAGAAGCCAGGGTTCTTACCCGGAGATGAACTATCTGCTAAACGTAATCATTTGTTTTGTCGTCTTTGTGGTAAAGGATTGTCGAGTCTAGCCAGCGCGTCAGCGTAAAAGCGTAAGTTTCTCTATGGTCATAACCAAAGTTAACTCAGGAAAACTTTATTATTCTTCCGTAAGATAATGATTTTTCCCGTCTGTATTAGGTCACAGCTTTTACGCTATTCACTCTTGATTTCTTCCAAAGGAATCTGAAGAGGTGGACTTAATAAATTCCCATGTTTTCTGCAAATGGTGGCAAGGAAACTACGATATGGGTGACGATGTCTGAGATGTCATGAGAAACGGCAGGATGCAAACACCCGGCGGTTGGTGCTTAGGAGGAAGCACCAACCGCTCTGTACAATGTGTCATAACAGCGTGAGCAGATGTACTCCTGCACTGTACCACTTACTCACACCTTAGGAACAGTTGATGATCTACAGCAAGACGCTACACTTGATGTTCTACTGCAAGACGCTACAGTAGATGATCTACAGCAAGACGCTACAATTGATGTTTTACAGCAAGACGCTACAGTTGATGTTCTATAGCAGGAGGCTAAAGTTGATCTACAGCATGACGCTACAGTTGATGATCTACAACAAGACGCAACAGATGATGTTCTACAGCAAGACGCTACAGTTGAGGATCTACAGCAAGACGCTACAGTTGATGATCTACAGCAAGACGCCACAGTTGAAGATCTACAGCAAGACGCTACAGTTGATGTTCTACAGCAAGACGCTAGAGTTGAAGATCTACAGCACGATGCTACAATTGATGTTTTACAGCAAGAGGCTACAGTTGATGTTCTACAGCAAGACGCTACAGTTGATGATCTAAAGCAAGACGCTAAAGTTGATGTTCTATAGCAAGACGCTACAGCTGATCTACAGCAAGACGCTACAATTGATGATTTACAGCAAGACGCTACAGTTGATGTTCTACAGCAAGAGGCTACAGTTAATGATCTACAGCAAGACGCTACAGATGATGTTCTACAGCAAGACGCTACAGTTGATGATCTACAGAAAGATGCTACTGTTGATGATCTACATGTAGCAAGGCCCTACAATTGATGTTTTACAGCAAGACGCTACACTTGATGTTCTACAGCAAGAGGCTACAGTTGATGATCTACAGCAAGACGCTACACTTGATGTTCTACAGCAAGAGGCTACAGTTGATGATCTACAGCAAAAAGGCTACAGAAGATGTTTTACAGCAAGACGCTACAGTTGAAGGTCTACAGCAAGACGCTACGGTTGATGATCTACAGCAGGTGCTACAGTTGAAGATCTACAGCAAGATGCTACAGTTGAAGAGCTACAGCAAGACGCTACAGTTGATGTTCTACAGCAAGACGCTACAGTTGAAGATCTACAGCAAGACGCTACAACTGATGATCTATAGCAAGACGCTACAGTTGATGTTCTACAGCAAGAGGCTACAGGTGATGATCTACAGCAAGACGCTACAGATGATGTTCTACAGCAAGACGCTACAGTTCAAGATCTACAGCAATACGCTACAGTTGATGATCTACAGCAATACGCTACAGTTGATGTTCTACAGCAAGAGGCTACAGTTGATGATCTACAGCAAGACGCTACAGTTGATGTTCTACAGCAAGACGCCACAGATGAGTTACAGCAAAACGCTACAGTTGATCTACAGCAAGACGCTACAATTGATCAACAGCAAGACACTACAGATGATGTTCGACAGCAAGACGCTTCAGTTGACGTTCTAAAGCAAGACGCTACAGATGATGTTCTACAGCAAGACGCTACAGTTGATGTTCTACAGCAAAACGCTACAGTTAATGTTCTACAGCAAGGCGCTACAGTTGACGTTCTAAAGTAAGACGCTACAGATGATGTTCTACAGCAAGATGCTTCAGCTGATGTTCTACAGCAAGACGCTAGTTGATGATCTACAGTAAGACGCTACAGTTGATGTTCTACAGCAAGACGCTACAGCTGATGATCTACATCAAGACGCTACAGTTGATGTTCTACAGCAAGACGCTACAGTTGATGATCTACAGCAAGACGCTACTGACGATGTTCTACAGCAAGAAGCTACAGTTGATATACAGCAAGACGCTACAATTGATCTACAGCAAGACGCTACAGTTAATGTTCTAGAAAAATGCGCTACAGTTGATGATCTACAGCAAGACGCTGCAGTTAATGTTTTACAGCAAGGCGCTACAGTTGATGTTCTACAAGAGACTACAGTTGATGATCTACAGCAAGACTCTACAGATGATGTTCTACAGCAAGACGCTACAATTGAAGACCTACAGCAAGACGCTGCAGTTGATGATCTACAGCAAGACGCTACGGTTGATGTTCTACAGCAAGACGCTACAGTTGATGATCTACAGCAAGACGCTACGGTTCATGATATAC
>JAUUDZ010440700.1:0-13149 GCA_032361705.1 Panulirus versicolor
ACCACTTAGTAATGAAATGTCAAAAGCAATGTTTCCATAATTTATCCTATCTCTTTTTTCTAGGAATAATGCTTCAAAAACAGTTAGAATGGTTAAGAATTTAACAGGAAACAATCAAAAGCAACATAAATCCCTGATATATAAATCAATGTGGTTAAATAAATTGTTGTTTTACCTGATACTCATCTTTAACACATCAAACATATTTCTTGCTAATCTATTTCTAAAGAAAAAATTTTCATCCACAAATTAAGCTAAATATTATGAACAAGCACAACTACATATTTTTAATACAACATAAAGGAAAAGAGCTCAGCTGACAGAGCATGACAGAACCAGCCATGATGTGGTGATGGAGTGAGGGTGGTGAAATGAGTGATTATGGAGTGAAGGTGGTGGTGGACTGATGGTTGTGATAAAGTAGTATAGCAACAAAGTGATGACGGTAACAATATCATTGTCTTACAATGTTAAAACAATCATTTAGTCTGGTTACAAAAATGGAAAAGATTTGGAGATTTGTCAATTTAAAAATTTTGAGTGGGTGGTGATGGTCTAAGGGTGGTACTGGATGTTTTGTCCTAAAATTTTAAAACATTCAGTGAATGGGATCAAAAGTTAGAGCATGGAGTTCTCTTAGTTACAAGTGACATATGATAACAATGACATAGCTCTGACACAATACAACCCCAAATATTTTCGTGGGAATAAAAAATAAATGACAGTCTCATACTGACTGTTACTAGTGTGTTTGTTGTAGTTTAGTGGCATGCTAACCAAGTATTGCTGATAATATATAATTACACAAAACTAATTCCATTACATATATTATCAGTAAATTCTGAACCTCTGTTATATGCAACTTGAGACAACGAAATGTTCAAAACAAAGTAAGTTTTTCAATTTCTTAAGGCAACCCTCAATTATCTGAAAAAAATCAAAAATTAAAAAGATATTCAAAATTATTTGAAATCACCCACACACCACATCGCAGCAATTACTGTACTCACCAGCTGGTGTTTTGTGGTGCTGATGATTGTTTACCTCTCCCATGTGCTTTCTGGCATGGTGGAGTGCGCCAGTTTTGCACATTTGTGTATTTTGTGCTTTGGATTATCAATTTGTCAGTGGCCCCTTTCAAGCATCATCAGCAATTACCTGACAGCTTCCCAAAGCCATCTGTGTCTCGCATACAATGCGTGAGGAATATCTTAAGCCTCAAAAAGAAGATCGAGTTGTGCAATAGGCTGGCTAAGGGGTAGTCCAAGGCAGCACTTAAGAAGGACTTCAGTATAGGCACAAAAACAGTTTACAACATTACCAAGCAGCTAACAAAGATCAAGGCATTTAGTAGTACTGGTGGAGTAAGTGTAGGTCCTGAGTGGAGTGCGCCATCTTCCTCCCAGCATGTGAGTCTCACATTTACCACTGTTGTATGCAGATCAGTGCTACTTGTGCAATAGGGGATACCTGCAGATGTGATTTTACTGCAACCAGTTGAGTATGTGTTTGTTAATATGGCATCCAAACATCCAGCAACATCTTCCCCAGAACCAGCAGTTAAATGGAAGAGAACCTTTCTGACCTTAGAAACAAAGCTAGATATCTAACAATATGCTGATGCTGTTGAGGGGATGTTAGTGCTGTAGAAAGCACATCAAAACTTCAGTGAAGGTTGCCGGATGAAATAAGTGTGGGTCCAGAGTGGAGCATGGCAAGTTCCCAGTAACGGGTCAGTATAACAGTTCCTACTGTTGAGTGCAGACCTGTGCTATTTGTAGGATTTGGGTATATCTGCTGATGTGATATTCCTGCAACCCACTGTGTTTTTGTTAATTTGGCATCCAAATATCAAGCAACATCTTTGTTTACCTCAGAACCAGCAGTTAAATGGAAGAAAACATCTCTGACCTTAGAAATGAAACTACAAATCTTACAACGTGATGATACTGACAAAGGAGCATCAGCACTTGGGAGTGCTTATCACCTGGGTGAATCTAAAATCTGCAACATATAGAAGAATGCTTCGAAAATTCCAAGTGCTGTGGTCCACTCTACTCCACTATTTGCCTTTGCTAAGGTAACCACAAGGGTTAGAAATCTGCTTATGGAGAAAATGGAGAAAATGCTCATTATACATAGAGCATGAGATGAAGAGGAAAAGAAGCCTTAGTAACCTTCAACTCAGTTTAAAGCTCTGAAAATTTATGAGCATTTCTGTGAAGAATACAATGCAGCTGGGCCAAAGCCACTTCAAGCTAGTAAAGGATGGCTAAATAAGTTTATCCGACATCAGAAGCTATATAATGTAAAGGTAACAGGTGAATCTACTAGTGCTGACCACAAAGCTGCTGCACACATCCCATTTTCTGTATGTTTACTGGTTCGCTATATACAGTTTCTCCTTGTGTGAGGTTTTTGCAGACTATAACCCTTGCATAAAGCAAGGGAGGGGGTGTACTACAATTGCTGAACTACTTAATATGTTAAAAATATATATGAATAATTGGAAATTTTATCCGAAATGGCTGATTCCTATCAAGCATTTTGGATAACAGAGGTTTTACTTATTTACATGTGTTACAGTGACGAGGGTAGGGTAGCAACTCCACCCTTGAAAACTGGGCATCTTTATCCTTTGTCAGATTGCAGAACTGGGCTAGAGGATCCCAGTTCCATGAAATTAAATTACACAAGAGGGAACATACTCTTAAGCCCTTGATCCACCCGATGAAAAAGGAAATGAACTAAACGATGATGATGATGATGATGATGATGCACATAAAATGAGATTCTCAACAGAAAACATGATCCCAAAAGTAATCCTTCAAAGCATATGTAGAATGAATTTCAATTAAAATATCTCAAGCAAAATATAATAATAATTAGGATAAAACTATGTAGGAAATGTCCTAAAAAGTTGTTAAAAAGCAACACTATAGTAAAAGAAATAATATATTCAAAATTCCTCTCAAGGGGGCAAGATTTACTGTAAATGCCAAAATATACTCCAAAACATTCTCCCATACTACTGACTTATTTTACAACAGCAAAATGTTCATCAGAATTTTAATTACAAAGTCTAGGATCCCCAATATAAAACTTACCACCAAGTCGAAGAAGGTAGTATGGCGTTACAAGCATCATTATATGCTGCACCCAGTAAATCTCCACCTCAAACGGAAGCTGAAAGTATGTACATTGTAGCAAAATCAAGTGATTACAAGACTAAGAACCATCAACTTCTTAAGTTGTATTCCAAAGGTTCCAGTCAATTCTAGTAACTGATTACTGTAAAAGGCTGATATTTGACAAGCTCCATAAATGATAAATATCCTTTAACCAGTGACATAATGATTATCCTTTCCACCAGATTAAAGGTCTCAAATTGTGCCATGAGAAAAGCTAAAAAATTTGTGGCATCATTCATGAACTCTTAAACTATCCACACGGAGATAATCACAATTAGAATTTGCCAAGAACTTTTGGAATGCACACTCTGAAAGCATGCAACTGCTTCCTTATAAAATGTGCAAGCTAGTTGTGAAAGTTTCATTAAATGATACTGATATAATTTTGAATGGAAAGTAAGTTCTAGTAGCAAGTATTAATCTAGGATCAATCAAAGCAATCATCCCTTAAGGTAGTTATAGAGATGCTATACAATGAAGGTTAACCATAAGAATATAATCACAGCCAAACAAGGAAAGGCATAAAAGTAACTGCCTTCTTCACAAGTGCAAGTAAGAGCTCATGGCAACATAACTTTGGAGTCTATTCGCTTAACAATAGTATGAGGAAAACAAACTATGAATCCAAAGATGCAAGGGATATGAAAACATGCCAATTAGGTGCTTTAATCAGAATAAGTGATAGTACATATAAATCTATGAGCCTTGAAATACAACTGCAAAAGCTTCTTTCTTGGGATGGTTATCTTTAGGGGGAAGATGGGCAAAGTGAGCAAAACTAATTTTAGCTATGTAAGTATATGCCATACTTACAAGTCTTGAATTTGTGACAGGAAAGATCAAAGCAAGTACTGCCCCATTCAAGAAGTTGAGATGGACACGGAATACTGTAGTAACCCACTTGCTTGGGGGTGCAGCCAGAAGATAAATCTGAAATGTATAAATTTCTTAGTGATTAGCAAGAAGTCACTACCTCTACCTACCTGCTTGGTAACAACCAATAAATCATTCAAAATTGGGATAACTTTCCAAAAAGCAAGTCATGAATGAAACCTTAGTTTATATTTTCATTTACCCAAAGGATGCAAAAGCTGCTAAATGTTATAAGAATATCAGTTTTAGGCAGTACCAACACCCATTGGCTTATTCACTGAAAGAGCACTAACTTTCCCAAAATTAACTAATTAAGCCTCTCTATTTCAAGTTTAGGTTATACTTCACTTTACAGTGTTTCCTCTTTCAAAATGGGTGTCATCAGATGCTCAGAGTAAATCACTATATATCTAATCAATCTTAATTTTATGTTATAGGTAGACCAACAACACAAAATATAAAAATTCATGCACTTAAATCTACTCAAAAGAATTTTGTTTGGGAATCATCCTGTGTTTTCCTGAGGGTGCTGCCGTTATTAGTTGTGTGAACCTTACTTGTGAGTGTACTTGAACCTATTTCAACATTGAAAATAAGGAAACAGGAAGTCAAATAACTTGAAAAAGGGCATTGAATGATAGTGATAGAAAAGGTGCAAAGGTAGATCATAAATCATTTATCTTATATGTAGAATTAAATATATTATACCAGTTTGAAGTGCATAATAAATACAGGTAAATTACTACATCTACCATGGGAAAAACAAAATAAAAACAAATTTTCAATCAGCTAAACTTTGAAGTGATATAACAGATAACATGGCAAGACAGGTTAGACATTCAAATGTCTCGATCAAAGACTAGAATCAACCTAATGTGTTTTCAAAAAGTATATCATTCATGATGATACAAAAACTGTATGTATGAGAATTTAAAAAATGAGCAAGGTGAGAGCTCTGAAATGGAAACCTTTAGTACTAGTAATGGAGAGTTTGAGAAATTCAAAAGGGACCACAGTCTACATATCAAAATGAGTGGTGAAGCTCCCAGTGCTGGTTTAATCACAGATAATAATTATTCTGAAGAGCTAAGAACATAAATGAAAAGGGTGGGTACACATTACAACAAGCACTTATTGTCAACCACGACAAGACTTTATTGGAAGCATATGCCAGTAAGAACATTTATTTATTTTAAAGGAAAGAGGATGCAATAACAGAAGTTGATTACATCACTGGCATCTAGTATGCCTAGCAACAAGGGAGTTCTGCTGCAGCTTTCAACCTAATGAGTGAGCATAGGACCAAAGTATCTGCCACAAAAAAATCACATTTTGAAGCTTGCAAATTATCATTGATACCTAAAAAGAAAATCCCTTGGTGAAATAATTATATTAGCATTCAATAATTACGAAATTCACAGTTTTATCATTTATATTGGCCAAGTCCCATGCTAAATAGGTGCCAGGAGGGTGTGAACAACACATCTGACAGCTTTTAATAACCAAAAAGATGTGGAAATGGTTTCTTTCTGTTAAGTTTATTTTCTTTTTGTACTCCTATTTCATGTAAAGGCACACTGATAGTGGTAAATAAAATAAGTTAGAAATACTGTACTAAATCTTTCATCTAAAAATTCAGTGAGGAAAATTGTTGGCAAGTGTGGGGAGGATAGTGAAAGGTTTATTTCTTTACACTGAAAATTCAACTTTTAATTCAATAAACACTAATTTCATACACAGGCACAAAATGATTTGTAAATAATATGATTCTATGTAGAAAAGTTACATCTTTTACACTACATATAAGTGTGAGGAAATCAGGAAGCTAGCATGTATGAAAAGGATATCTAAGGAGTTGTTCATTTGGACACATTCAAAGTCTGTAACTATCATCTGCCTCAATGTTCTCCATAACAACAAGGTTAAACAAAGAAAATTAGGCCCAACTGTTATGTAAGTTCTTCCATAAGTGCAAGTTCTCTGGGAATGCCTCCCCTTCTTTCATAAGTAATCCACTAATAAAATCACTCTACAAGTCACTTGTTTCTTCACATTTTTCATGTAATTATTCTTCAATTTCCCCAACAGATTTATTTCATCATGTTTGAACACAGTTTCCCACATTAGCAAGGTAGCTCGCAGAACAGACAAAAAACGCTGCATTCACTAACATCGATTCTTTAGCTGGTGTGTAATACCCCAAAACCACAGCTTCCTATCCACAACCAGGCCCCATGAACCTTCCCATGCCTTACCCTGGATGCATCATGTGCCCTGGTTCAGTCACTGAGAGCACAATAACCCCTGTATATTACATTGTTCCAATTCACTCTATTCCATGCACACTTTTCAATCTTCTGCATATTCAGGCCCCTATCACTTAAAATCTTTTTCACTCCATCCTCCATCCCCAGTTTGTTTCATTGTAAATTTCTTAAGTGTTTGTGGTTGCTATGCAGTCAGTGATTGTTCTCAGTGCAATGTTCTGTGTGAACTGCAGATTGCTCTATGTGCACTATTTTGTGTGAATTGTGTTAATTGAATTCGCTTATTTAAGGATTAATACAGGATCAGTCTTATATTCATACATTTTTTCTTTAACCCTGAAAACCTTATTTCTAACATTAAAATCTTATCTGCAGCACCAATAAAGTTTTACTGTACTTGTTTTGGTGGCCATCTTGTCCACTATCATGAATTTTTTTAAAAAGTTTATGTTCAATTTTTTCTTTTTACTTGACTATCATATCCCTATTTCCAGGATTAAAATTGTATCTGTAGCATAAATAAAAGTTAAGATATGGTTTTAGGCTTTTTGGCAAATATCTTGAAATGCTGTCCTCCAGTTAAAAATTCAGCTTGGCAAATATCTTGAAATGCTGTCCTCCAGTTAAAAATTCAGCTTAGATATATATCTATCATCTCTGAAGCCTCTTCACTCTGGGAGCTTTTCCATGGCACAAGAGTCTCCACTTTTCCTTGTCCTTATATGCCTCTCCCGCATACCCCAATCCACACGTTCTTTCCCCATTTTTTCTCCCTCTGGAATATTTTCACTCTACATCCCCGTGTCACAGGTGGTCTTCCTCTCACTTCTTTAATTGTAATAACATACACTCTACTTGTAAACTTCCCATCCTACATTCTTTCCACATGCCCATACCACCTCAAAGTATTATGTTTCACCAACACTACCACTCCACAATTCATTCCTTTTGCATTCCCTGACTTACCAGATCTCTCAAACACCACTTCATTACTTTCTTCATTAAATTTAGTCATACCATATGCTCCTCTCACACAACTTGTTTCCACGGCCTGGATTCTTGACCTCTGTGACTCACTCAAGGTCCATGTTTCCGTTAATCAGGTCAGGGTCAGGGGGATATGCTGTCCCTTAAGCCTTTCTTCATTTCCATGCTTACACCTCTGTTCTTCATTATTCTGTTAATGGGTACAATGACTCTTCTACCTTGTATACTGCTCTTTCCCTTATATTTCCTTCCATAGCACCAAATTTACCCAAGATAGCTCCTAATTTACTTAAATTCTGTTACCTCTTCCTGTCTTTCTCCCACAATATCTATAGCACAGTTTAGTATACTTTCCTCTTACCCTACAAAGATTTGCAAAATTTATACTTTCACTCAGTTTCCTTTTAAACATCATTACTTCACTTTTATTCGCATATACTCTCAATTGCACATGCTTATATACATCATAAAATGTACATTCTTCTGCAACACCTCTTCACACTCAGCAAACAAACAGTATCATCTACAAAAGGCTTGTCACTAGCCACCATACCTCATCACTAAACTCCATCTCTCCACCCTTTTTCCCTAGATTTCCTTTCATCTTTCCGATCAATCAGTCCATTATTCATTAGAACACCACAGTGACATCACACAGCCCTGCCTAACACCCAAATGAATATCAAAACTTTGCTTAACTTTCCATCAACTCTTATGTAAACTTGCATTTGCTCCTCTGTAGAAGGCTTTCTTACCATCCAACAATTGTCCTCCTGCCCCATATATCCTTAACAGTTCAATGACAGCCATATTCCTTATAAACAGGATTGAATTAGTCTAAAAAATTTGTCTGTTCAACTTGAACATGATTTGAATCTTTTTTATGCTGGAGGCTCATCAAAGACAAAAGTCTGCATCGAGGCCAGGCTTTAACTGAAATATAAGGAAGTTAAAGAAAGGGACGAAGAAGTGATAAGGAAAAGTATTTACCAGTTTTGGGGGGAGTGAAGAATCCTGTCTTATTGGGAAAGACATGAGAGGGTATAGAGTTTCAAAGCTACAAGCTGTAGGGAAAGAAACATTTACCAAAAGGTCTATTCTCAAGTTGCTAATGGCCACACAGTTATCACAGGATGCAACATCTTGCTGAGTATTGCGTGATCTAGCTAATGGTTGGAGTAAAACTCAAAGTTATACCTATAGAAGAGGGAAAATGAACTAACATTGTGGCATAAGGCAAGTGAGTCAAATTTTGAATTTAGCCTAAAAAAGTTAATAAGCTGGATGCCATTTGACTCAACTCTGTCAAGTACGGAAGCAGAGAGAATTAAACCTTTATATAGACAGAGCAACTGTTCAGAAGAAAAGAAATTCAATCCCAGTTTCTTAGAGGTAGACTGTACTGACAGTGAGGGGGAAGGGCTCAGAGCACAGTAGTATAGCCCCTCTGATAAACCCAATCTTTTTCTATTCACTATAACAACAATTGTGGTCTCTAATATAACCTCTCTTCTGTTGAATACCATCTGTCTACTACCTCTTCTAATATCTTACATCTCTGAGACCCAATTGTTTAATGATGTTCTCCCGAGCCCCTTTCTCATATCCCACCATCTCCACTCATGATTCCAGTTCAAAGGTTGTGTCTGTTATTCCAACATCAACACGCCTGTTGCACGCCCCAAGTACCTTGAGTCCCCAAACTTTAATGCTAGTTATCTGGCTAAAGATCTGTCTCCCAACTACCATGCTTTTCCACTGTTTCACCTACTGGTTTTTTAATTCTATAAATTCTATATTTTTCTTCAACTATCTAAACTCCTGCCATAAGGCTGTGAAAATCCTCTTACCCAAAAGGCAGGAACCTCTTCCTATGAAATTTCAACTTTCACCATAGGAAATGGATGAATTCCTACAATACAGATGGTTGTGGGATGGAAGTCCTCACATTCTCCATTCTCAGTGATCTAGAGCAAATTATCTCTCACCCCATCCATATTCCTGACAGCTGTGACCAACCTCCTAATATTCTGGATCTGTTTTTCTCCTCTAATCATTTGTGCTGTAGCTACATAATCTTGCCCTCAGTTGATTCATCTGACCACACTCTCATAAATGTATCTATTTCAAATGCATCTCCCCCTCCCAACAATCCCTTCTAAAGTAAATATTTTCACCCCAGCAAAACTGACTGAACTAATTTGGGTAAATTAATAGCTCTTCTGTGGTGATGTATCTGTCTCTCCCAAACACAGCAAAGTTATTGTTGCATTAATGGAAGCATTTATCCACTCTTCCTACAAAGTAACCTCTTATTCCAATCCATGGTTCAACCATTCCTGTTCTGAGGCCATTCAGGCAACGTATCGGGCTTACCTGGCTTGAAAAAACTCTCCTTCTTTTGATTCCCATTCAGCATTTATTAACACCTGTAATCATTGCAAGTATCTTATCCATGAGATAAAGCATTCCTTTATTCAAAGGAAGTGCAATAACCTTTCCTTTTCTTCCATTGATAAGTCTTTCTGGTCTTTAGCTAAGGTAAACAAAAATAACTTTTGATGCTTCACCTTTCCTTCACTTTTCCATTTTGATGGTACTATAGCTGTCTCTCCTGTACACAAAGCAACTATCTTTGATTCTTGTTTCTCCTCTAGTTCTACCCTGGATAACTCACAACAATCCTGCATCCTCTAAATGCTCCTCTTGTTAATCCAATGCCCATCTTTTTGAACTGTCTAAAAAGAGCTTCTGTCTCTGGACAGAAGGAAGGCTTATGGTCTTGATGGCATCCATTTCCTTGTACTGAAAAAGTGTGGCTCTGAACTTGCATCTGTGCTTGTTCATCAGCTCCTTTTCTACATAGAAACCATAAGTTTCCCTTCTTTTTCGAAGTAAGCATTGATGCATCACGTGCCTTAAAAGGGTGACCATTCTAACCCATCAAAACTATAGTTCTGTTGCAATGGCATCTACCACTTCCAAAGTATTTGAATCATTCCTCAAACCCCATACCCTGAAACATCTTGAATTTCAGTCTCCTCTCTGATCACCACTATGGCTTCTGTGCACATGATCCACTGGTGATATTCTTTCCTATCTCACTTATGTCTGGTCATCATCCCTGAAAATTTTGGGTTTGGCATTGGCATTGGGGTCTCATCTCTAATCTTCCCTCTTCTGACTTCCCTTTCTTACTCTGCTCCCTCACATGTAGGTTCCTCTCTAGCCAATCTATCTCTTTGGTTGTTGATGGATCGGCTTCTACCTCTTTCTCCATCAACAGCAGTGTCCATCAAGGTTCTGTCTTGTCTCCTACACTTTTTCTCCTTTTTATCATCGATTTCCTTTCATCTAAAAATAAGCTCACGGTCTTTTCTATAATCACCAGAATAGCTTCTATAAGGTGAGATCCACTGATTAAATTCATCCCTGAAAGCTTTTGGAAATCTTATGTAGTTCCCTAGATAAATACAAAGCTTTTGACAGGGTGAGGCATCAGTGTTACATCTCCAAGCTCCTCTCTCATGGCTTCCCTCCCTCACTTTGCTTCCTCACATCTCGCTTCCTCTCTGGCCAATCTATCTCTGTGGTTGTTAATGGATCAGGGTCTACCAGTCTCCATTAAAAGAAGTGTCCCTCAAGGTTCTGTCCTGACTCCTACAATTTTTCTTTTTATCAACGATTTCCTTTTATCTACAAATAACTAAATGCACATATATGCATTCCTCCACATCCTTCAATTCTGCTCCTTCTTCTCTCACTCAATTTGCATCTCATCTCAACATAACTTACTTAATAAACTCACACTTGGATGGGATATCTCAGTGGAGGAGACAAAATCTGGTTAAATTTAATGCCCTCAAGACCAAGTTTCTGCCCATATCTCGTCAAAAACTCCTAGCAAATTTCTTCTCTTTTTAGATGCTTCTGTAATTCCACCTATCAACTTGAACATACTTAGTATTATTGTAACATCTGCTCTATTTTGGAAACCCCGCATTACAGAAAGAGCTAAGTTTGCCTTTAAGAAACTCGAAGTCCTGTTTAGATGTTGAAATTTTTTTCTTCCAAGCAGTTACTCCATTTATACAAAGTATTGATCTGTCCTCGAACAGAGTACTGCTCCAACATCTCAGATGGTTCTAGTTCTGCATCCATTCTTGACTGAGTTGAGATGAAAGCAGTCTGATTTATCAGCTCTCCCAGACAAACTTCAAAACTTGACTCTGTAGCCCTGCACCACAATGCTGATTCACTTTCCCTCTCCTGTAGGTATTACTTTGGTTTTTGCTCCCAAGAGCTGGCTGCTTGTGTGCCCCACTATCATCTAGACCACACAATACTCGGTAGTCTGCTGTGTCACACTACTGTGTAGCCAATGGCAACTTAAGGGGGGGCTGTCTTGATAACTGTTTCTTTCCTGACGGTTTTGTGTTGGAAGTCTACCCTCTCATGCCTTTTCCATTAACTATGACCTGGCAATCTTTAAAAGATGAGTTTTTCACTTCCTCTAAAATTCATAAATACTTTTCATTGTCTCTTCTTTTCCCTTTCATTAACCTCTCTATATTTCAATTAAAGCTCGGCCTTAATGTGGACTTTTGTCCATGACGAGAGCCTTCAATGTACAACTAAACAAACAAATGTAAAAATAGATGTAGTGTATCAAAGCTGAAAAATGGAAGATGTTTTATATTATTTTTGTACTTTCATTATAAACTGTATGCAACCTAGACATGACATAAAAAAGTGGATTGTAAAAAGATAAAGATATCTACCCAGAATCACCTATCTTTATTACAACATGCAAAAAGGTTAATTTCACAGCCTTGTTTGATCAGCAGTCCTAGAAGCAGTTTTCTGACTTTGTATCGGTACATTCCTGAAAGAAAGGCCATGCTAGATGTTACAGTCATGAGAGCATTCTTCGGAGACTGAACATGTCGCTGTTCTTGCAGGAATGATGATCAGGGAGAAGTGGAGATACAGAAGAATGGAGGGGTAAAAGTATTGGCAAGCAAGAAGATGAGTCGGAAAAAATGCAGGGAGGAGTATGAAAGAAAGGTAACTGAAAGCTTAGATGGAAGTGCAGTGAATGTAGGAATGCAGTCATGTGTGAATGAGGTGTTAAAATGTTTACAGAAATACTATTAAAGGTTGTAGAGTCAGCAGTTGGATACAAGGTAGTGAGATATAGGAATAAAAAGGGCAATGCATGGTGGACAGAAGATATTGAAAATGCTGTGGAAGAGAAGAAAAAGGCATACGGTAGATTGCTCGATAAAAATGTTCTAGTGGAAGTTCAGCAAAGGAGGAGGGAAGAATAAACAATAAAAATATGTAAGCAGAATGTTAAGAAACTGATAAAGGAAAGCAAGGAAAGAGTAGATGAAGATTTTGGAAGGAAGTTAAGAGGAAAGTTTCAGGATGTAAGAGTGGTAAAGTCTATGTGAGAAGTAAGGAAGGGGAGATGCTGAATCAAAAGGAGGAAGTGAAAGGAACATAGAAAGAGTATTTTGAAGACCTGGTGAATGGGGAGAAGGGGAGGCAGCAGCTGGAGGATGGAAAGAAGAGGATACAAGTGCAAGAGCCTACAGCAAAAATGGAGGTAAGAAGGGTAATAATGAGGCTGAAGGTAGGAAAGGCACTAGAGTGGATGGGTTTATGGCTGAAACGCTGAAGTACAGAGGAGAAAGTGCGATAAAGTATGGGAACAGAAACAGAAACAGAAGGTTGTGCCTGAGGAATGGATGAAAGCTACGATCGTTCCTTTATCAAAAAAAAGATGCTAAGGATGTATGTAGCAATTATAGGGGAATAAGTCTGTT
>JAUUDZ010440722.1:0-13148 GCA_032361705.1 Panulirus versicolor
TGATTTTTACATGTGGTTATGATGGTTCCATATGGCGTTGTTGGTTCCTTGCGTTGATGGTGGTTACATGTGGTGATGGTGGTTACATGTGGTGATGATGGTTAAATGTGGTGATGATGGTTCCATATGGTGATGATGGTTACATGTGGTGATGATGTTTCCATGTTGTGATGATGCTTACATGTGATGATAATGGTAACATATGGTGATGATGCTGCCTTGTGGTGATAATTGTTGCATGTGATGATGTCTTCATGTTATGATGACTCTTCCATGTGGTGATGATAGTTGTATGTGGTGATGATGGTTGGATGTGGTGATGATGGTTTCATATAGTGATGATGCCTCCTTGCGGTGATGATGGTTAGATATGGTGATGATGGTTACATGTGGTGAGGTTGCCTACTTGCGGTGATGATGGTTACATGTGGTGATGATGGTTACATATGGCGGCGATGCCTCCATATGGTGATGATGCTTCCATGTGGTGATCATTGTTACATGTGGGGATGATGCTTTCATGTAGTAATGATGGTTCCTTTAGGTGATGATGATTACATATGATGATGTTGGTTACATGGATTGATCATTGTTACATGTGATGATGATGCTTCCATGTGGTAATGATGGTTCCTTTTGGTGATGATGATTACATGTGTTGATGTTTGTTACATGAATTGATTATGCCTCCATGTGGTGATGATGGTAACATATGGTGATGATGCTTCATATGGTGATGATAGTTACATGTGGTGATGATTCCATATGTTGATATTTCCGTGTGATGATAATGTTTTCACTTGGTGACAACGGTTACATATGGTGATGATGGTTACATGAGGTGATGAATATTCCATATGTTAGTGATGCATCGTTGCGGTGATGATGATTACATGTGGTGATGATGCTTGAATGTGCTGATGATAGTTACATGTGGTGATGATGCCTCCATGTGTTGATGATGGTAACATGTGGTGATGATGCTTCCATGAGGTGATGATGGTTACATGTAGTGATGATGATTCCATGTCGTGATGATGGTTCCATGTAATGATGATGGTTACATGTGGCGATGATGACATATGGTGAAGATGCATCCATGTGGTAATGATGGTACAATGTGATGGTAACTTTTTCATTTTGTGATGGCAGTTACATATGGTAATGATGATTACATGTGGTAATGATGGTTCTATGTGGTAATGATGTCTCCGTGCGGTGATGATGGTTACATGTGGTGATGATGGTTCTATGTGGTGAAAATGGTTCCATGTAGTGATGACGGTCCATTTTTCATGATGGTTCCATTTGGTGTTGATGGTTCCAAGTGGTAATGTTGGTTACATGTGGTGATGATGGTTCCATGTGGCGATGATGGTTACACTTGGTGATGATGGTTACATTTGTTCATGATGTTTCCATGTGGTGATGATGGTTCCATGTGGTGATGATGATTCCATGTGGTGAAACGGTTCCGTGAGGTGATGATGGTTCCATGTGGTGATGATGGTTCCATGTGGTGAAACGGTTCCGAGTGGTGATGATGGTTCCATGTGGTGATGATGTTTCCATTTGATGATGATGCTTTCATGTGGTGGTGATTTTTACACATTTTGATGATGCTTCCATATAGTGATGATGGTTCTTTTTGGTGATGATGGTGACATGTGGTGATGATGCATCCATGTGGTAATGATGGTAGAATGTGATGATAACGTTTTCATTTTGTGATGGCAGTTACATATGGTAATGATGATTACATGTGGTGATGATGGTTCTCTGTGGTAATGATGTCTCCGTACGATGATGATGGGTACATGTGATGATGATGGTTCTATTTGGTGAAAATGGTTCCATGTAGTGATGATGGTCCATTTTTGATGATGGTTCCATTTGGTGATAATGGATCCAAGTGGTAATGTTGGTTACATTTGGTGATGATGGTTCCATGTGGTGATGACGGTTACACGTGGTGATGATGGTTACATGTGTTCATGATGTTTCCAAGTGGTGATGATGGTTCCATATGGTGATAATGGTTCCATGTGGTGGAATGGTTCCGTGTGGTGATGATAGTTCCTTGTGGTGATGATGGTTTCATGTGGTGAAACGGTTCCGTGTGGTGATGATGGTTCCATGTGGTGATGATGTTTCCATTTGATGATGATGCTTTTATGTGGTGGTGATTCTTACACATTTTGATGATGCTTCCATATAGTGATGACGATTCTTTTTGGTGATGATGGTTATATGTGGTGATGATGCTTCCATGCGGTGATGATGGTTACATTTGGTGATGATGATTCCATGTGGTGATAATGGTTCCATGTGGTGATGATGCTTACATGTGGTGATGGTTACATGTGGTGATGATGCCTCCATGTGGTGATGATGGTTGCCTTTGATGATAATGGTTTCATTTGGTGATGACGGTTACATATGGCGATGATTTTTACATGTGGTTATGATGGTTCCATATGGCGTTGTTGGTTCCTTGCGTTGATGGTGGTTACATGTGGTGATAGTGGTTACATGTGGTGATGATGGTTAAATGTGGTGATGATGGTTCCTTATGGTGATGATGGTTACATGTGGTGATGATGTTTCCATGTTGTGATTATGCTTCCTTGTGATGATGTTTACAAGTGGTTATGGTGGTTACATGTGGTGATGGTGCTTCCATGTGGTGATGATGGTAACATGTGATGATGATGATTTCATGTTGTGGTGACGATAACATGTCATGTTGGTTACATGTGGTAATGAAGGTTCTATGTGGTGATGATGGTTTCATGTGGTGGTGATGGTTTCATGTGGGAATGATGTCTCCATGCGATGATGATAGTTACATTCGGTGATGAGGGTTTCACGTTGTGATGATTGTTACATATGTTCTTTGTGGTGAATATAATTTTACGTGGTGACGATGGATACTTGTGGTGATGATGGATCCATGCGGTGATGATGTTTCCCTGTGTTGATGATGCCTCCATGTGGTGATGGTTCCTTGTGGTGATGATGGTTACATGTTTTGATGATGCTTCCATGTGGTGATGACTGATATATGTGGTGATAATGGTCGCATATGGTGATGATTGTTACATGTGGTGGTGATGTTTCCTTGTAGTGATGACGTTTCTTTGTGGTGATGATTGTTCCATGTGGTGATTTTGGCTAAATGTGGTGATGATGTTTCCTTGTAGTGATGATGGCTCTTTGTGGTGATGATGGTTACATGTTGTGATGATGCTTCCATGTGGTGATGACTGATATATGTGGTGATAACGGTTGCATATGGTGATGATGGTTACATGTGGTGGTGATGTTTACTTGTAGTGATGACGTTTCTTTGTGGTGATGATGGTTCCATGTGGTGATTTTGGCTAAATGTGATGATGTTTCCTTGTAGTGATGATGGCTCTTTGTGGTGATGATGGTTCCATATGGTGATAACGGTTCCATATGGTGATTATGGTTACATGTGGTGATGATTCCTCCTTGCGATGATGATACCCCCATGCGGTGATGATAGTTCCTTGTGGTGATAATGGTTCCATATAGTAATGATGCTTACCTGTGGTGGTGATTGCTACATTCGGTGATGATGGTAACTTGTGGTGATGATGGTTCTATGTGGTGATAATGGTTCCCTGTGGCAATAACGGTTCCATATGGTGATAATGGTTACATGTGGTGATGATGTTTCCATGTTGTAAAGATGCTTACATGTGATGGTGATGGTAACATAGGGTGATGATGCAGCCTTGTGGTGATAATATTTACGTGTGATGATGTATTCATGTGGTGACGACTCTTCCATGTGGTGATGATGGTTGCATATGTTTTTGATGCCTCCTTGCAGTGATGATGGTTAGATGTGGTGATGATGGCTCTATGTGGTGATGATGGTTACATGTGGTGATGATGGTTACATGTGGTTATGGTGCCTCCTTGCCATGATGATGGTTACATTTTGTGGTAATGGTTATATGTTGTGATGATGGTTACATGTAGTTGTGATTCCTCCATATGGTGATGATGCTTCCATGTGATGATGATGGTTACATGTGGTGATGCCTCCAAATTTTGATGATGGTTATATGTGGTGATGATGGCTACATGTAGTGGTGATGTCTCCATATTTTGATGATGATTCCATGAGGTGATCATGGCTACATGTGGTGATGATGCTTCCATGTTGCAATGATTGTCCCTTGCAGTGATGATGGTTACATATGATGATGATGGCTACATGTGGTGACGATGCCTCCTTGCGGTGATGATGGTTACATGTGGTTATGTTGGTTACATGTGGTGATTATTCCTCTATGTTGTGATGATAATAACATGCTGTGATGATGCTTCCATATGGTGATTATGGTTACATGTGGTGATGATGATACCATATGCTGATGTTTCCATGTGATGATAATGGTTTAATTTGGTGACGACGGTTACATATGGTGATGAGGGTTACATGTGGTGATGAATGTTCCATGTAGTGATGATACCTCGTTGCGGTGATGATGGTTACATATGGTGAGGATGGTTAAATGTGGTGATGATGGTTACATGCTGTGATGATGATGCCTCCATGTGATGATGATTGTAATATGTGGTGATGATGCTTCCATGCGGTGATGATGGTTAGGTGTGGTGATGATGATTCCATGTGGTGATTATGGTTCCATATAGTGATTATGGTTACATGTGATGGTTAAATGTGGTGATGATGCCTCCATGTGGTGACGACGGTAGCGTGTGGTGATAACGTTTTCATTTGGTGATGACGGTTACATATGGTGATGATGGTTGCTGATGGCGATGATGGTTCCATGTGGTGATGATGCCCCCGTGCAGTGATGATGGTTACATGTGGTGATGATGGTTCAATGTAGTGATGATAGTTACATGTTATGACGATGGTTCCATATGGTGATTATTGTTCTAAATGGTGATGATGGTTACATATGGTGATGATGGTTCTATGTGGTGATGATGATTCCTTGTGGTGATAAGGGTTACATGTGGTAATGATGGTTACCCCTGGTGGTGATGGTTGCCTGCGGTGAAGATCACTCCTTGTGGCGATGATGGTTCCATATGGTGATGATGGTTACATATGGTGATGATGTTTCCATGTAGTGATGATGGTTCCTTGTGGTGATGATGGGTATATCTGGTGATGATGGTTCCATGTAGCTATGATGGTTCATTGTTTTGATAATGGTTTCATGTGGTGATGATGATTCCATATGGGATGATGGTTACATGTGGTGATGATGGTTCCCTGTGGTGATGACGGTTACACGCGGTGATGATGGTTTCATGCGTTCATGATGTTTGCATGTGGTGATGGTGGTTCCATGTGGTGAAACGGTCCCATGTGGTGATGATGGTTCCATTTGATGATGATGCTTCCATGTGGTGGTTATTTTTACACATGGTGATGTCGCTTCCATGTGGTGATGAGGGTTCCTTTTGGTGATGATGGTTACATGGGGCGATGATGCTTCCATGCGGTGATGATGGTTAAATGTGGTGATAATGGATCCATATGGTGAAGATGGCTACATGTGGAGATGGTGGTTACATGTGGTGGTGATGCTTTCATGTGGTAATGATGGTTCCATATGGTGATGATGGTTACATATGGTGATGATGGTTCCATGTAGTGATGATGGTTCCTTTTGGTGATGATGGTTCCTTGTGGTGATGCTGGTTACATGTGTTAATGATGCTTCCATGTGGTGACGATGTTAACATGTGATGATGATGGTTTCATATGGTGATGACGATTAAATGATATGTTGGTTACATGTGGTAATGGTTGTTCTGTGTGGTGATGATGGTTACATGTGGTGATCGTGGTTCCATGTGGTGATAATGCCTCCGTGCGATGATGATAGTTACATATGGTGACGATGATTTCATGTGGTGATGATTGTTACATATGATGATGATTGTTCTTTGTGGTGAATATGGTTTTATGCGGTGATGATAGTTCCATGTTGTGATGATGTTTCCATGTGTTGATGATGATTCCATGCGGTGATGATGGTTCCTTGTGGTGATGATGGTTCCATGTGATGATGATGGTTACATATGGTGATGATGTTTCCATGTAGTGATGATGGTTCCTTTAGATGATGATGGGTATATATGGTGATGATGGTTCTATGTAGTGATGATGGTTCATTGTTTTGATGATGGTTTCATATGGTGATGATGATTCTATGTGGGGATGATGGTTACATGTGGTGATGATGGTTCCTTGTGGTGATGACGGTTACACATGGTGATGATGGTTACATGAGTTCATAATGTTTCCATGTGGTGATGATGGTTTCATTTGATGATGATGCTTCTATGTGGTGGTTATTTTTACACATGGTGATGTTGCTTCCATGTGGTGATGAGCGTTCCTTTTGGTGATGATGGTTACATGTGACGATGATGCTTCCATGCGGTGATGATGGTTACATTTGGTGATGATGATTCCATGTGGTGATTATGATTCTATGTGGTGAAGATAGTTACATGTGGTGGTGGTTACATGTGGTTGCATTTGATGATAATGGTATCATTTGGTGATGACGGTTACATATGGTGATGATGGATACATGTGGTGATGATGCTTCCATATGGTGGTGATGCCTTCTTGCGGTGATGGTGGTTAGATGTGGTGATGATGGTTAGATGTGGTGATGATCCTTTCATGTGGTGATGATGGTTCCATATGGTGATGATGGTTACATGTGGTGATGATGGTTCCATGTGGTGATGATGGTTCCTTGTGATGATGATGGTTACATGTGGTGGTGCTGGTTACATGTGGTGCATGATACTTCCATGTGGTGATGATTTTAACATGCGATGATGATGGTTTCCTATGGTGATGACGATTACATATCATGTTGTTACATGTGGTAATGATTGTTCTATGTGGTGATGATGGTTACATGTGGTGATCGTGGTTCCATGTGGTGATGATGTCTCCATGTAATGATGGCTTCATGTGGTGATGATGGTCACATGTGATGATGATTGTTCTTTGTGGTGATTATGGTTTTATATGGTGATGACGGATACTTGTGGTAATGATGGTTCCATGTGGTGATGATGCCTCATGTGGTGATGATAGTTCCTTGTGGTAATGATGGTTACATGTGGTGATGATGCTTCTATGTGGTGACACTGGTTACATGTGGTGATAACGGTTGCATATGGTGATGATGGTTATATGTGCTGATGATGTTTCCTTACAATGATGATAGTTCTTTGTGGTGATGATCGTTCCATGTGTTGATGATGGTTCCATATGGTGATGATGGTTCCATATGGTGATTTTGGTGAAGATGGTTTTATATGATGATGACGGATACTTGTACTGACGCTGGTTCCATGTGTTGAAGATGCCTACATGTGGTGATGATGATTCCTATGGTGATGATGTGGTAATGTGGTAATGATGCTTCTATGTGGTGATAATGGTTACATGTGGTGATATCGGTTGCATATGGTGATGATGGTTATATGTAGTGGTGATGTTTCCTTGTAGTAATGATGGCTCTTTGTGGTGATGATGGTTCTATGTTGTGATGATGGTTCCATGTGGTGATAACGGTTCCATAAGGCGATGATCGTTACATGTGTTGATGATTCCTCCTTGCGGTGATGATGCCCCCATGCAGTGATGATAGTTCCTTGTGGTGATAATGGTTCCATGTGGTAATGATGGTTACCTGTGTTGATGATGGTTACATGCGGTGATGATGTTTCCGTGAAGTGATGATGGTTGCTTGTAGTGATGATGGTTCCATATGGTGATGATGATTACATGTGGTTATGATGGATTCATGTGGTGATGATGGCTCCAAGTGGTGATAAGGTTCCATGTGGTGATGATGGTTCGATTTGGTGATGATGGTTAGATGTGGTGATGATAGTTTCATGTGGTGATGATGGTTCCATGCGGTGATGATGGTTACATGTGATGATGATGGTTCCATGTGGTGATGATGGTTATATGTGATGATGATGGTTCCTTC
Organism: Panulirus versicolor; assembly: GCA_032361705.1. NCBI lineage: Eukaryota > Metazoa > Arthropoda > Malacostraca > Decapoda > Palinuridae > Panulirus > Panulirus versicolor. Next base: position 8,052 of record JAUUDZ010440722.1, read on the forward strand.
TGGTGATGATGGTTCTATTTGGTGATAACGGCACCATGAGATGATGATGGGTACATGTGGTGATGATGGTTCCATGTGGTAATGATGGTTGTGTTGATGGTGGTTACATGTGGTGATGATGGTTATATGTGGTGATGATGCCTCCATGCGGTGATGATTTTTGCATGTGTTGATGATGCTTCCATATGGTGATGACGGTTCCGTGTGATGATGATGGTTACATGTGATGATGATGCTTCCATGTGGTGATAATGGTTACATGTGGTGATGATGCTTCCATGTGGCAATGATGTTCCTTGTGGTGATGATGGTTCCATTTGGTGATAATGGTTATATGTGGTGATGAGGGTTCCATGTCGTGATGATGTCTCCATGTGGTGATGATGGTTACATGTGGTGATGATGGTTACATTTGGTGATGATGGTTCCATGTGGTGATGATAGTTCCTTGTGGTGAGGATGGTTACATGTGGTGATGATGCTTCCATGCTGTGATAATGGTTACATGTGGTGATGATAATTTCATGTGATGATGATTATTCCATGTGGTGATGATGGTTACTTGTGATGATTAAATGTGGTGATGATGGTTCTTTTTGGCGATGATGCTTCCATGTGGTAATGATGGTTACATGTGGTGATGATGGTTCCTTCTTGTGATGATTGTTCCATGTGGAGATAACGGCACCATGTAGTGTTGATGGCTACATGTGGTGATGATGGTTCCATGTGGTGATGATGGTTCCTTGTGGTGATGACGGTTACAGATGGTGATGATGGTTACATGTGGTGATGATGCCTCCATGTGGTGTTGATGTGTGCATGTGTTGATAATACTCCATGTGGTGAAGATGGTTCCTTTTGGTGATGATGGTTACATGTGGCGATGATGCTTCCACGTGGTGATGATGATTACATTTGGTGATGATACTTCCATGTGGCAATGATGGTTCCTTGTGGTGATGATGGTTACATGTGGTGGTGAAGGTTATATGTGGCGATGATGCCTCCATGCGGTGATGATGGTTCCTTGTGGTGATGATGGTTCCATGTGGTAATGATGGTTGCCTGTGGTGATGATGGCTATATGCGGTGATGATAGTTACATGTTGTTACATGTTGTGATGATGTTTCCATATAGTTATGATGGTCTCTTGTGGTCATGATGGTTCCATGAGGTGATGTTTCCATGTGGTCATGATGGCTTCGTTTGGTGATGATGGTTCCTTGTGGTGATGATAGTTCGATGTGGTGGTGATAGTTTTTTTTGGTGATGATGGTTTCATGTGGTGATGATGATTCTTTGTGGTGATGTTTCCATGTGGTGATGATTATTCCATGTGGTGATGATTATTCCATGTGGTGATGATGGCTCCATGTGCTGATGATGGCTTTTCGTCGGTAGGATGGTGATGATTGCTTCTTGCTGGTAGGTTAGGGATGATGGTTCCATAAGGTGATCATGGTGTCATATGGTGATGACGGCTTTTTTTTTTGGTGGGATGAAGATGTTGGCTCAGTATGGTGATGATGGTTTCTTGTTAGAATGGTGACGATTGTTACTTGTTGGTAGGATGATGATGATGATGGTTCCGTATGGTGATGGTACCATCGTACGGTGATGATGGTTCCTTGTTGATAGGATGGTGTGGTGGTTCCGTAAGGTGATGGTAACACAGTATGATGGTGATGGTTTTTCGTTGGTGGAATGATGATGATTGCTCCTTGTTGGTAGGATGGTGATGATGGTTCCTTGTGGTGATGATGGCTCCATGTGTTCATGATGGTTCCATGTGGTGATGACGCTTCCATGTGTTGATAGTGCTTCCATGTAGTGATGACGGTTCCTTGTGGTGATGATGGTTCCATGTGGTGATGGTTTCTTGTGGTGATGACGGTTCCATGTGGTGGTGATGCTTCCATTTGGTGGTGGTTGTTTCTTGTGGTGACGATCGTTCCTTGTGATGATGATGGTTACTTGTGGTGATGATGGTTCCATGTAGTGATGATTCTTCCATGTGGTGATGATGGTTCCTTGTGTTGATGATGGTTCCATGTGGAGATGATGGTTTCATGTGGTAATGGTGGTTCTATTTGGTGATTGTGGCTTCTTTTTGGTAGGATGATGATTGATGGCTCCCTGTGCTGACAATGGCTTCTTGTTGGTAGGATGGTGATGATGGTTCCCTGTGTTAGGATAGTATTGATGGTTACTTCTTGGTAGGATGATGATTATGGTTCCGCATGGTGATGGTAACATCGTATGGTGATGATTCCTTGTTAGTAGGACGGTGATCATGGTTTCGTATGGATATGGTAACATCGTAAGGTGATGATAGTTCCTTTTTGGTAGGATGATGATGATGGCTCCTTGTTGGTAGGTTGGTGATGATGGTTCCTTTAGGTGATGATGGTTCCATGTGGTGAGGATGCTTCCATGTGGTGATTATGCTTCCATATGGTGATGATGCTTCCATGCAGTGATGATGGTTACATGTAGTATTGATGCTTCCATGTGGTGATGATGCTTCCATATGGTGATGGTGCTTCCTTGCGGTGATGACGGTTACATGTGGTGATGATGGTTATTTGTGGTGATGATGATTACATGTGGTGATGACGGTTATATATGGTGATGATGGTTATATGTTTTGATGATGGTTCCATGTGATGATGATGCCTCCTTGCGGTGATAATGGTTACATATGGTGATGATTGTTATATGTGATGATGATGGTTACATGTGGTGATGACGGATATATGTGGTGATGATGGTTACATGTGATGATATTCCATGTGGTGATGATGCCTCCCTGCGGTGATAATGGTTATATGTGGTGATGATGGTTACATGTGGTGATGATGGTTACATGTATTGATAATACTTCCATATGGTTATGATGGTTCCATGTGGTGATGATGGTTCCATATGGTGATGATAGTTACATAAGGTAATGATTGTTCCGTGCTGTGATGATGGTTCCTTTTGGTGATAATGGTTACATGTGGTGATGATGGCTATATGTGGTGATGGTGCCTCCATGTGATGATGATGGCAACACGTGGTGATGTTGGTTTCATGCGGTGATGATGATTGTATGTGGTGGTGTTGGTTACATGTGGTAATGATAGTTCCATCTGGTGATGATGGTTACATGTAATGATGATGGTTCCATGTGGTGGTGATGCCTCCATGCGGTGATGATGGTTACATGTGGTGATGATGGTTACATATTGTGATAATGGTTCCTCGTGGTGATGATGGTTCCATATGGTGATGATAATTCCGTGTGTTGATGAGGCTTCCATATGGTGAAGATGGTTCCTTGTGGTGATGATGGTTACATGTGCTGATGATGCTTCCATGTGGTGATGATAGTTACATGTGGTAATGATGCTTACACGTGGTAATGATGGTTGTTTTGGTGATGATGGTTACATGTGGTGATGTTGGTTACATGTGATGATGATGCCTCCATGTAGTGATGATAGTAACATGGGTGATGATGCTTCCATGCGGTTATGATGATTACATGTGTAGATGATGCTTCCATGTGGTGATGATGGTTATATGTGATGATAATTGTTTCATTTGGTGATGACGGTTACATATGGTGATTATGGTTACATGTGGTGATGAATGTTCCATGTGGTGATGATACCTCGGTGCGGTGATGATGGTTACTTGTGGTGATGATGGTTAAATGTATTGATGATGGTTACATGTGTTGATGATGCCTCCATATGGTGATGATGGTAACATGTGGTGATGACGCTTCCATGCGGTGATGATGGTTACATGTGGTGATGATGATTCCTGTGATGATGATGGTTCCATGTAGTAATGATGGTTACCTATGGTGATGATTGCATATAGTGATGATGCCTCATTGTGGTGATGATGGCTGCCTGTGATGATAACGATTTCATTTGGTGATGACTGTTACATGTGGTGATGATGGTTCCATGTGGTAATGACGGTTACATATGGTGATGATGGTTCCATGCAGTGATGATGGTTCATTGTCTGATGATGGTTCCATGTGGTGATGATGGTTCCATGTGGTGATGATGATTACATGTGGTGATAATGGTTAAATGTGGTGATGATAGTTACATGTGGTAATGATGCCTCCATGTGGTGATGATGGTTCCATATGGTGATGATGGTTACATATGGTGATGATGGTTCCCTGTGGTGATTATGGTTCTTTGTGGTGATGGTGGTTACATGCGGTGATGGTGATTACATGTGGTGTTGATGCTTCAATGTGGTGATGATGCCTCTATGCGTTGATGATGGTTTCATATGGTGATGATGGTTACATGTGGTGATGATGCCTCCATGCGTTGATCATGGTTACATGTGGTGATGATGGCTAAATTTGATGATTCTTCCTTTTGGTGATGATGCTTATATGTAGTGATGATGGATACTTGTGGTGATGATGGTTCCATGTGGTGATGATGTTTCCATGTGTTAACGATGCCTCCATGTAGTGATGATGGTTCCTTGTGGTTATGATGGTTACATGCGGTGATGATGTTTCTATGTGTTGATGATGGTTACATGTAGTGATAACGGTTCCATATGGTGATGATGGTTGCATGTGGTGATGATAGTTACATGTGGTGATGATGTTTCCTTGTTGTGATGATGGTTCTTAGTACTGATGAAGGTTGTATGTGGTGCAGTGATTATGGTTACATGTTGTGATGATGGTTAAATGTGTTGATCATGGTTACATGTGTTAATGATGCCTCCATGTGGTGATGATGGTAACATGTGATGATGATGCTTCCATGCGGTGATGATGGTTACATGTGTTGATGATGATTCCATGTGGTGATGATGGTTCCATGTAGTGATGTTGGTTACATGTGGTGATGGTTACATATGGTGATGATCCCTCATTGTGGTGATGATAGCTGCCTGTGATGATTACGGTATCATTTGGTGTTGACAGTTACATATGGTGATGATGGTTCCATGTAGTGATTATGGTTCTTTGTGGTGATGATGGTTCCATGTAGTGATGATGGTTCTTTGTTTGATTATGGTTCCATGTAGTGATGATGGTTCCATGTGGTGATGAT
>JAUUDZ010440732.1:0-10711 GCA_032361705.1 Panulirus versicolor
GTGGGTGTGGGTGGGTGGGGGGGGGGGGGGGTTATCAGCAACGTCACACGGTCTCCTTTCAGGAGGAGCTGAAGAGAGCGAGAGCCAGACCACTTCAGTGAAAATCAGCAATAAGAGCGGTGAAGAACGTACAGCGATAACGGTCACCGGTTCTGAAAGTCGTTCGTGATACTGTAATACGGTGTTCCTGGTCCCTGGTTACTGTATGGGTTTGCGGATGAAGATGGCATCACTCGAACACGTACATAATAAACTCGGTCGGTGAGCCGGGGGAAATCGTGGCTGGGAAGCACAATCAACGGTGGAGGTGGCATTGTGAACAGGTGGCACATTGAGTGGAAGGTGGAGAGCCATACGGGAAGTGGAAAAAGTGGGCGGGTGTGCAGCAGGCAGTGTAAGGTGAGAGGCTGAATGGATGGATGATGGTTTGGAGCGGTGGGGTGATGGCGAGATGGATGGTGGGGGAGATGGAAGGGAGGAGGCGAATGGAGGAGGGTGGCCGACCTAATGGATGGCAGAACGAACAAACAAGGGGGTCGAGTTGGAGAGGCTGAGTGACAAGAAGGTAGATGAAGGAGCTGTGGGTTGTCGACGGAACTAATCTAGTGAGTGGGGAGGCTACACAGAGACGCAAGAGCAAGAAAGAGGAGGTTGCGTGGTGGAGTGAGGTGCACGGGTTAGGAGGCTGAGTGGTCATTATGCGGCTGGATACTGTCAGAGCTGTTGTTTATGTGTTGCTGGCGATGGTCTACTACAGGTAGTGCTCAGTTATGGCCTCCAGTCGCCTGTATCCTCCCATCATCATCTCGACTCCATCGTTAACCCCCTACCTCACCTTCCTCTACCACTCTCCTCTGTCTAAACGTTGAACGAGCCACGAGACACGAGACTCGCTCGGAAGGGCCTGTCAGTCATTCGGTTAACAGAACTAGGAGGCATGTCTTTAAAATAACCCCAAAGATGTCATATGTCAAGATATCAATCAGTAGCTACCACGCAGGGTATTGCATCGACTCATTCCAACCAGGCAAGACATGCATTCAGTCATCAGCAACAGGAATGACATGCATTCAGTCATCAGTACCAGGCAAGACACGCATTCAGTCATCAGTAACAGGCAAGACATGCATTCAGTCATCAGTACCAGAAAAGACATGCATTCAGTCATCAGCACCAGGAATGACATGCAGTCAGCCATCAGTACACCACGCTAGACATTTAGTTCCCAATACCCAGCAAGGCACGCAGCTAACAGTACCCGGAAAATCCTGGTCTGGGATACAAAACCCACCTGGGCGGGCGGGAGGTCGGGTCCCACACTTGCTACGGGACGTCATCCCACCCGCTGCCTACATTTAAGCACCAATGTAAATTAAGGTTTACGATCCCTTGTCCGTCCCACCGAAACCTGACCCGGGGTGACGACCGCGTGTGTGTGCGTGTATATGTGTGCGTACGATCACACATGCCCATACTGGGGTCAGGGGTCAAGTAGAGGTGGTCAGGGTGTATGGGAATCCACGTGTACCCGACTTGAAGAAAGGTGGGAGATGGGAGCGCAACGAGGAGGTGTAGCACTCCCTCGGTGGGCATAAAGGGAGGAGGCTCTCTTCCCTTCAACGGAAGAGGGAACCTTTCAACCACACCAATCCCATCACAGGAGGAGGAACACACCCCCTTTCCCACCATCATCGGAGAGGGAGAGAAAGAGGTCGGAGCACAGAAAGTGTGATCAGCGTGACTGGTAACGCTAGTCACACACACACACACACACACACACACACACACACACACACACACACACTGGATGAACAGAATAAGCTGACTGAACACATATGGTTCAGGCAGAAAGCGTACATAAATTCAGTAAAGAGTACGACAGAAGAGAAGGTTTCAAAAAATGGGGCTTCACGAGTGTAAACCTCCCTCCCCGTATAGTACAAAGGATGGGTGCTCCACGAGTGTAAAACCTCCCTCCCCGCACAGTACACATACAGGTACAAAAACAAATGGGTAAATTCATACACACTGTAGAACAAGGAGCCACCTGCTGCAGTCATTATCGTATGCCGCCTCACGTATCTCGTTTGGGTTTAATGTATCACACTAGCGGCGTGTCGGCCCATTAAATTACGCGCACGCCACCGATTATCATTCCAGTGGTAGGCTGCGGCGGCACCAACGATGCGACTGCTGGGGGTGGCGGCAGCGGCAGCGACGACTGCTGCTGCAGGTGGCGGCACTAACGACAGCACTGAGTTGCGGTGGGAATGACCGCACGTTCGCGGCGACAAGGACTCGTGAGGCGGCGAAGCTGTGGCAGCAGTTGGAAGCGGCAGTAGTGGCACAGACTGCGGTGCCTTACGACCGCGACAACTTGTAACGGCCGCCGAAAACGACTACGACAGGCGGGGACGGCGGCAGTGAGTGTCAGGTGTCGACGGCAGGAAATGAATACGTTGTATGGGAAGAGAGCATCGAGAGGTCCGTCAACACCACCGATTGTGGAGACCATCAAGAGTCTCCATCAGTACGTCACCATCTTCGTATAACAAAGACCCTTAACCATGCTGGATGTGTGGCTATGGTGGTTTCTGCTGGTGAGGAAGAACTACCCTTCTACCCCCACCTTCATCTCCATCACCACAACTACCATCACTACAACCACCATCAAAAACAACCAGCGAGCCAGCCAGCCAGCCAGTCAGACCGAGCCTAAAATTCCCTCCTCTGTTCTCGTGAGCAGATAATGAGATAAGTGAAGCTGATTACGAGCTGCGCTGGCCCTAAACCTCATATACCCTTCAACCCGCTAATCTCCTCACATCCCTCTATACCCCCTACCCATCGTATGCTCCTAGACAAGACTCCCTCACCCTAGCGAACGACCCCCCTTCCTCCCCCTCTTCCAGACTCATTTACCCCTCATGTGACGACCCCTAACTACCCCCATCTCAGCCTCTCCCGTGCACCCAGAGGGGGTGCACATTTCTCCCTCATTTATCCCCTTACAGCCCCCTTCCATCTCATGCACCTCCATTCATCTATTACGTAATCCCACTTAGGTTTCTCCCCATCCCCATCTCTTACACCTCCACCCAGGTCTCTCTTAGGCCCCGGGACGATGTGGGCGGTACATCTCACGCATCTCAAACTCAAGAATAAAAGTCATGAAAAGATAGAATTAGTAGGCGGGCTGCTGAACCGACAATTATAAGAGCATAATGCTTCACACTCGCCGTCGTAAAGCGCTTTACTACTTCCCCAAGCACTACACCCTACTTCGAGAGTGGTTCAACGCTCGGGGAGGTTGCGACGCGGGGGTTGTAATGCCCGCCGGAGCCGACAGGGCCGAAGTAGACACGAACAAGGGTGGCCTAGAGGGGGAGTTGTAAGACCTGCCGGAGCGGGTAGAAACAGGGGCGGCGCACGGCTGCCCGAAAAGGAATCCATCATCGTCAGAAACGTCATCAATTGGCCGTGTCAGGCTCCCCGTCAACCCGGCTCACAACAGGTTGTGCATTGGGGGTCATTATTAGCCGGCCCGTATATGGCACGTATGACATTAACATGAGTGTGTCACTGTCATCATGATCATCAGTACCATCACTCACGATCGACGCTCCCTCGCGGTACCCTCCATACCAACTGGTACCACATGGGAATGCTATAAGTCTATTTACGAAAAAATATATATAGAACTATCACGACCTATGAGAAGGCCATACGTCCACAGTAGCACACCAGTTCTACCACTACCCCGTCAAACACTGTCGCATCTTCAGCGACCATCAACATGCACTGCAATCTAATCATCAGTCACCAATACAATCATCATCTTTTTTCCTCGTGCTTCGAAGCTGTGGATTTCTCTACTCTTCTTAAAGCCTTTCCACCTTTAGGAGCCAGACGTGCAAGCACCAGAGAAGCTCAGATTACTCCCTGTCGTACCGTTTGTTTCCTTCCCTTCTCTAAACTTAAAACCCATAACATACCCATGACGGGGACATCCTTTTGCTTCTGACGTAACAGCCACTTCGAAAAAATAAAAAAGAAAAGTAAAAAGAGACCAAAGAAGCCAAATAAGGACTTGGCATCAACATACAATCTCTAAATAATGCAACAAATGAAAGAGAGACGACAACAGGTACAAGACAGACAGCAGGCAACGTGAGCTGATGGACAACGCCTTAAACAGAAGAAGAACCATCGAGATGCGAGTACTTCAAGGAGTCAAAAAAAATCAACAAGAGCAGCACCTCTAAAGCAACGCAAGTAGCAACAGTAGATCAATGACTGAAATAGAAAAAAAAAATCACAGCACAGCAGCTTAAGACATCAAACTGATAAAACACGACTATAACAGCAACACGAACACAAAATTAACAGCAAGTGGCCGGGACTCGATACTCACCAGCAGGAGCTACGCCAAATCAACAGCAGGGGAAAACCACAACAGAACTACAGAAACAGTAACAGGGAACCAGAACGCATCACAACACACACACAAGGAATAACGTCAGACCCACAACAGCAAAATGGATACACAAAGCACAATACAGCAATGGTAACATCAACTCCAAGAAAAGCACGACACGACAGCTGTAGCACAAATGAACTGTACAACCAGCAACGGCAGAAACTGTACAAAGCACAGGAACATCAGACCGCAACTGAAGACCATCAGGTGTGGGAGGGACGGGAACACACCGCAGCAGTAGCAACACCGACCTCAGCAACAGCATCAGTAAACAGCTGCAGGAACATGCAGAACAGAGGAGCAGCGACGATAACTCACCATCAGCAACGGCGACAGGAAACAGAGGACAACACAGCAGGAACATCATTAACTTCAGGAGCTGGAGGAGAGGCTTCCTGGAGAGGGTGCAGCAGGTGGCAGGAGGCTAGGCTGTCATGAGGAAGGCAGCAGGGCCCATAAATCATACCAGTGGGCGACATGGCATCAATAATGGAGGAGCTCAGCCACCACACCCCTCGACTTGCCCCGGCAATCCAACCCAGTCCCCTCCTACCACCACCAACCACAAGCACACACACACAATCACAACACAAACATCCAGTATACCTGCTCCAGCCACCTCCCCCACAGCCTCCAAGCACTCGCCACAACCAACACCTCCAGCGTACACAACTGAACAACCACTGCCTCTTCATAAAAGGTGGCAGGCTGGCCTTTGAGGAAATTCAAAGACTTGAAAACCAAACCGATGATGAAGCTTTTCAAGACATATTTCCCCCGGACCAGAATAGAGAATTGTGTTCACATCATCTCTCATGTCGAGCGAAATTAATGATCTAGAAAACGTAATAAGATTACATTTATATAGAAGGCATTCACACAGCTAAAAATGTATATACTTGCGAAGAAATGAACATACTGAGGAAGTACTCACTGAAGTACAGACGGGAGAAATGTATATATATATATATATATATATATATATATATATAATAAATCACACATGGAAAATCCTGGAAGGTAAGATTTCCAATCATCACTCAAAAATTTTTTCCATATTCACACGAGAGACTGTACATAATTGCCAAAAAAAATTGTATTAAGGAGAATATGAGTAAATAACGAAATCATCCGGGGCTCAGTCAGTTTCATACATTACCCAGTACTACTACTACTAAAAACACTTGTAGACTGTTAGTAAACGAAGGAATATAAACCGAGTTAGGACAAAGAACCAATTAAGTATAAGTAAGCCAGAACAGCCAGTATGTAGAGGATATGTAGGTCTACGAGTGAGCAACACCAAAGAAACCTGTCATTAATAATCCCCTCCTCCCAGCCTCCGCCACTCATCCCTCTCCTTAGCCTACATATACCTTACGAACGTTTCAGAGGTATGCTAACCCCTAACAGCTCCAGCCGAATCTCTCTCGCACCATACAAATCCTCATTACGTTCCCTGTCTACCATTCCCCCACCTCCCTTATCATTCACCAACACACCCAACACCAGCAAACGCTCACAAAGCCTGTCACAAACACTGCTTTGCGCTACCTTCATCACTCACCAACACTTTAACAAGGGTCTTCATCTTTACCTCTGGCAGGTTTCGAGAGCTTGTCTCTACCGGCGCAGTTCGATCTGCGGACGTGCTTAAGTCTGCTGGACCTCCCGGTTTTGGCTGGCCATCTTTAAACCACAGCAAATGATGCAAGTACGCTGGTCAGGGAAGTTCTGGAGGTGTACTTATCCGGCTTGCCTCCTTTGGACACCCTATGGTATTCCCTAGCCAGCAACAGGATGAAAGGGTCGACGCCCTCGGACAGGCACTGGCTCTGTCTCATAAAAATGAATCTCTACTACAGCTTCATCACATTACCTGCCTTATCTATGCTTCACGATGGTCTAGGTGGCATTCCTCCCCATCAGTTCAGTCTGGGGCCTTACCTTAACGCGAACCTTACGATGGCTTCGGAGGGTCTTCTTCACCCACAGATAAGTACTGGGTATAGGGTACCACAGTTGGGTATTCGGTACCATAGTTGGGTATTCGATACCACAGAAATATTCATCCAACACTGGGCATACTGTGCCATAAAAACACGACACTTAACAGGCGTATCTCGGGATTATTCTTACGTTGCAAAGAAACCTAATTACTACATACTTCCCTTTACCTGAAGAGATTTAATGAGGTGGCTAATCTTGCCATGATCTCAGACCATCCCACACAACCAGACTCCTCAATACACCTTCAGATGAACAATATAAGCAATAACAACCTACCCGAAGCTAATTGATATTACGAGTCTTAACTCCCTTAACCATTCCACCTGACCACTAACCACCGTACGAACCATCGCCAAACATAGGCCATAATCCTTAATTACACACTTACGCTTCCAGCAGTAATTACCATCACAAGCATTTAATAACTCGTCTAACAACCTTGCAAGCATAACGACGACGATTAATAATCAGGCAAACAACAACCCAGGGCTACTTGGCATGTTAATACCTCCTAAATGTACCCGTCGAACACCTACTGCATTAATTTACAACTACCTACAACAAGGAGGCGCTGCAAGCCCTAAGAATTGGATGCTAATATTCACAGTTTACCAACCTTAAGTCATTCGCAAATCATACACTGTTGCTCCATAAGGATTAAGGACACTTCTGCCTTACTACCCAGTTTCCATCTACGTAGATTAGGGGGGTGTAAGGTGCCACTACTGTCCTCCCGCAGAAAACTTTGTCAATGACTATCAAGTCTTCCGTAAATTGTTCTATCCATGTACTGCCTTCCAGTAGATACCCCTGTCAGAGATAATCAGGTCTGTTATCTGTCCTTTCCAAGTACTGTCCTTCAGGAAACAACACCCTTGTCACAGGTGATCAGGTCTGTTATCTGTCCTTTCCAAGTACTGTCCTCCAGCAGGTAATCTTATGATAAGCCATGTGGGTCTTGTGCCTTTTTGTCTTTCCCTTGTGACGACGTCCTTCGGCAGATAACCTCGTCACGTACTACCAGGACTTCTCTTATCTGTTCTTCCCATGTACTTCACCCTAACGGATAACTTTATCACGGAACATCACGTCTTCTGTTACCTGGCTTGCCCGTGCATTAAGTCTCAAATTACAAAACCATTACCTGCGACTCAAAATTATCAACCTTCAACAACCTTAACGTCTTATCTTTTCTAAACATCAAGACAAGTTCCCTCCTGCAAATTTCTCTCATTAAGATCTAAACCAATATTCTCCCATCATAAGACATTTTTTTTTTACAACATTTATCATTGGGGCTACTTTTTATTCCGGTCCCATCGCCCGTGTAAGCGCCGACTCTCAGATGATGAGATACGAGAGTACATTATCAAGGCCCAAACACCCAGCTGGACTGCAAATCTGGCACGGCACAAGATTACATATTCATAACCTGACCAGATAAACCGAGCCTTACACGCTCCTGCTCTGGCTTTTACCAGCGCACGCTTGTCAACACGCTACCGCTAACTCACTCACGTTCTCCAGACGTGTGCTGCCTTCAATACTCCTAGCCGACTCTATCTGGCTGTTCGGGACACGAACTCGATACATAATGTTGCGCCCCCGCCGAATCCCGAAAGATAGCAATCAGCCTGCAAGTCTTGGGTGCCATTATATCTATAATCTATGGTTTCCCGAGAGAATTATCCGTAGAATTACTTGTTACTCGTCTTAACAGCGATGCAAGCATTAAAAACCACGTCATTAGACGAGATAAACCACCTGGTGAAGTCTTAGGGGGGTCTCTTTACCCCCACAGCCCGGGCTGGTCCTTTGACTGTTGGGTTGGGTCTTTGGTCGATCAAGAAGATGGAAGCCGCAGCCCACAGGACCACATGACCCCCCACAGATTACGTTACCTTCGGTCGATTTTGGGTTCTTTTACCCCGGTAGTCTGGGATGAATCCTAGCTGTTGTGTTGGTCCGTTGACTGATTAGGGTGTTAACAGGCCTCGGCCCACGAACCCAAGTAACCACCAGTCTAGCTGGTCTGGTACACTTTGTAAGATAATTATCCATGACCTTCGTAAATATCCTCCCACTAAACACCCATAGTAAATTCTGAAGGCTAAAGGAAATGTGTATCATAGCCCTGGGTCCAAGATGTTTCCAAGCCTGTCGTCCCAACAGAGGATCGCTCAAGAGCTTAAGTCGCAAACCTTGTCTTCCATGACTTTCCGAACGTACGTAATGGCATATCCATCCTTTCTGTGCACCAGAGCAGATTAATCGTTGTTGTCCGTCGTCTCCAGCGGCTCAGGTCCTCGTTACATGACAATGCGGGCTGCTGTGTGGGATCTTTTGCACATGCCAAATCTGCCATTTCGCCTACCTTGGGTTTACTGATCCCCAGAGCTCGGGAAGAATCCACATTGCTACGATGGGTCGTCTGATGAAGGCTGTTAAGACGGCCGCGGCCCAGCAAGCCCACGTAACCATGCACCTCACCAGCCAGAGGAAGGGGTCCCACGTGGCGAGAGCACTGGACTCCCTACCGGTGCCGCAGGCGCATCAGGGACGTGAGTAGCTTGCATTGCGGCGCAACAGCACTGTGATCACCCGGTACAGAACGCTACTGCCACGGACCGGGGTACCTTATGCTACAGCCACCAAGGGTGAGTCACCTTACCCACACGGAGGTATGCGTGATGCGAGGAACCAAACATGGTGAATGTAAGATGAAGACAGTGTACGGTCGCACACTCAAACACCACCATTCGTGCAACAGGATCGGGCCACGACTGAATCAAATCACTTAAATCACTAATGATGACCTCTATTTAAGACATCGTACCTAATGCGCGGGAAATGATTTCACGAAAGAAATTCCCTTTACGTTAAATGAAACCGAGACGCGAAGCCAAAACCATCGAAGCCTCTACAACACAACGAAGTTAAAGTAAAAGAACAAAAAGCCAGAACAGGATATCGGTGAAGAAGAAAACAGTCTGCTGAGAGCAATGCCAGAATACTTGATAGGCTAAAGCATGGCACAGAAAACGAACCAGCAGAATAAAGATCAGACAAACAACGGGAAAAAATAAAAGATATCGAAAAGGAGAGAAAAGGGGTGAAACAAAGTGACAAAAGAGGGGGGGGGGGGGGGGGGGGGGGGGGGGGGGGGGGGGGGGGGGTTAAGCCACTCCAATCTAAAGTACACATACGCTATGCAAATGGAATATGCCAGTTTGGCAGGTCTGGTTGGGCGTATGAGGGTCAGAGCGTAGACTCCAGCACCAACGGAATCTCACAATACGCTCAGCGATTATACAAGTGCTGTGCAAGCCAGGCGAGTTCTACCACAGCCAGACGTACGTGTCAACGATAGCCACACTGGCATACAGCCTCAACCTCCACCACACTGTGGGGGGGCACGTCGATGAGGCACTCGAGGTGAGGAAAGAAACCATGCACTGAAATGATATCAAAACAAATGAGACAAAGAGAGGCTTATGGAACACACACTGACAAGCGAACGACCTGGGGGGGGGGGGGGGGGGTGTTTTTGAACACAAAATCACAACACAAATAAAGCCCCCCCCCCCCCCCCACACACACACACTGTTGAAAGAAACGGAAAAACTGTAAAAAAAAAAAAAAAAACCTACATCATCACGTGGACTCGAGCATCATGGATAACAAAGCAGAAGAGAAGAAAAAAACTAACTGAGGCAAATCTCCCACCAACTCTGCGGCGAGTAACGCGATATCTTTCCATTTTTGCCCAACACTCAAGAACACAAATTGTACATCAACAGCAAAAAATATCCTCCACGAAAGGTCAAGTGACTGGGGTAAATGCGCTGTCTGAAGCCCTGGCGTTAAAGACGGCACCGCCGGTGAGGTATGGATTACAGCTTCCAACCCGTACAGGAATGTCAAAGTGGGGAAAACTAGAATGTGTTCGCTTCCCTTGCAACAACCAAGCTGTTGAAATATCCCAACGACACGGGGATGTCCTCACCTATCAACACTGAGAACGTTCCTTTGGCTGATGCAATCATCTCCTAGGCACCGGGGACACATTTTCGTAGCCCTTCAGGAACATTTGTAAAACGTGCGATGAGAGCTTGATAATCCTGGGAGGGCCTCTTGTCCCATACGTAATCCGTCGACGAGATCTCAATGTGACAACACTAAGATGTTAACGAATATATGAAGGACCCCGTTTGTGAAATC
>JAUUDZ010440743.1:0-13148 GCA_032361705.1 Panulirus versicolor
AGAGAGAGAGAGAGAGAGCGAGAGAGAGAGAGAGAGAGAGAGAGAGAGAGAGAGAGAGAGATTCACAAGTATTCACGACGACCGTGCCTAGCACGTAGCGCTTACCGCACAGTAAAACACATCTATGAAAAACGAGTCGTGTGAGCTACATGTTGCCAAGCGTTATGCGTGTGAGATGGTGAGATTCTATGTTTGTGGACGTGAGAGAGCCAGCATCCCACGTGTGGGTGAGGCAGAAAGAAAAAGATAGCTACCTGGGCCAAAGGAGTGAAACTCGACAGACTCCAGTGGTTCTCAAGAGTCACTGCTGACCCCAGCTGCTCTCCAAATTCCTTCCCATCCACCTCCTGTGGCCTCAGTTGCCCTCCACCTTTCCCTCCCTCCAGCACCCCAGGCCACAACTACCCTCCAGCACCCCTGGCCTCGCCAGCCCCACCACCCTCCAGCACCCATGGCCTCAGGCGCCCTCGGACGCAGGTGGAGCAAGCCTGCAAGCCCTTTACTCACTCAAAGTCATCACCAACCGCCACTACCCACCTATCAAGTGTCACAATCTGAAACGCGATCAAAAGTGAACCATGTTCACATGTCGCCGTCTCCACGCGCTCCCTAACCACAACCCAACAGTATTCTCAACCACTTGAGCATGACCCTTAAGAGTTAAGTCAAAGACGGGCGAGACCGTCATATCTAAGGGCTGTACCGTCAACGCTCAAGAGGTTAATCACCTTTGCTAGTTTTGGAATGCGGTGAAGAGCGGCCACTCGACCCACACACACACACAAAACCACATTCATAAACCACAATAAACCTTATATTCCTCCGTTATCATGAAGATGGCTAAGACCCTACACAATATCGCCGTAAAATCTTAATACTCCTCAGTTATTATGAAGTCTGAAACCCAACTCAACACTGTCGTAATAACACAACGTTATGAACACTACAACAAAGACGGATACATCGCACAGAACGTCATTGTAGTCTGACAGGCAAAATAAGAAATCAAATCTTCAACACTATATTTACTAGGATTATACTGGGGGAAAAAACCTGCTGTTCTCAAACATTTCATTCAAAAATTATGGGAAACATGAAGGAACCGTCGCCAGGCTTACCACTAATCGTCAGGGAACATGGCGGAGAAGCGCATTAACTTCAGTTCGTCCTGGAATACGAATCGCCGTACCAACGACCCAAGTCCTGAAGGGCAGGGGAGTTGGGCAGACAGGTAATGCTGGAGCCAACCAGCGTGTCTTCAGAGTGTACTGGGGCTCAAAAGAGTGTGTGGGGGCACCGGTAATTAAGGCGGAGTCACGGAGACACGAGAAGGCCCTAAGATGGCCAGGGGCACTGTACACAACGATACAGGCTTAACAGGTCCATGTAGCTGCCACTCGCGAGGATCGACCATGCCCAACGCGGCAGCTTCTCTCTCATGTTCTTCCAGCTGGCTGTTCCTCCCTAGTCTGACATGTTCTTGAATTTTCTAACTGCTGTGCCAAGCAGCTCACTTATCACCATTTCATATCTATACCATGAAACATGACAATATGAATCAGCTTCACTCTGGTTTATGGGTACACACAATTATCTAATTACAATCAAAATATATTCATGTTTCTAATTGTTTTCTCTATATGTTTACAATTACTGTAACTATCTACGCTTCTCAAGCCACAAGACATTATAGAGTGTGGAGAACTCGTTTCAGTGTGGAAAGGGCGAGTTCAACCTAAACCTCCACCCCAAACTTTCAACTCAATTTGTGAGAACATCTCGAAAAATTATTACTAGGAAAAAAAATCATAACTCGTAATAGCTTTAATTTTACTCTCTCTTTCCACGTGATGGTTATGTTTGTGATATTTCAGAATGTCCGTTTGAATAGAGAGACTACTAGGCAACCAATATTATACCTTCAAATTTTGAAGGTGTTTCGTATTCCGAATTTGGAGTTAAACTGAGTTCATACCCGTATCCTCACAACACACATACAGCTTCATTGCACATTAAAAGGTTTCTGCATAGGTTAAACATACCACGCTGAAATTTACATAATTTTCTAAATCCATCTCCTACACCATAAAACTATGCCTACACGGAATATGCACGGGTAAATCATGATCATACAGCGCATCTTTGTATATCATCCTCGCTCATCTGGGTTGGTTTCAGTGACATCCTTCCTCTGGTTTGGGATATTGTGAATTCCCCATATCTTATTCGTATGCTTTATAACGACGCATTAGTTTACAGTACATATACAATCACTCACTTCACTCACCTGATTCCCAGCGTCACATCACTGTATGTCTATATGCAGATAATACATTCATAAGAATTACCATATACATAATTTCAGAAAAAAAAAAACAAACTTCAAGACCTCATAGAATTTTAGAAAAAAAAACAAAAAACTCCAAGACCCACATAAAGAAACCAACACACTTGAAGAAAACGTAACTCTAAACTTTACCAAATTTAAGGTAAACTGTCCTATTGTAATTCCTAAGCGAAGAGAGAGAGAGTTACAGTACTCACCCTATCAGCGACGCCCTCGGTTAGCTCCAGGCAGCGGAACTCAAGCAGGTCGGCGTGGTCCCTGGTCTCATGCAGCTCCATCTTCAGCGTGGCCGCCAGAGCTTCGAGCTCCAGCACCCGCGCCGCTAGCCACCAAGAAGCCGGGCTCTCTGTCGACAATGCATCACCAGAAAGTTAATTCATGGCTGAGCCGCAACAATTTTTTCTCCGTTTTGCTCTTAAAAATGCATGTAAATATTATTCAGCAAACATCAATGTATATATATATATATATATATATATATATATACCATTGTCCAGTTCTATCGATAATGTACACTTTCCCTAGTAATCAACTCTCTAGTTCTGTATACAAGTATGTATACCTTACCTTGTCGACCGCACTTGATTTTCCACACAACTTACCATGTATAATTGAGAACACTAGTCCAGTACACAAAGCTCATCCTGCTCATAACACTGTATACAAAACATATATCCTATACACAAACGTCTTGCATAAAGCAGAAAAAACAGATGGAACTTGCTTACACCCTCTCACACACACAGCACACCCACCCGACAACGAAATACAGCGAAGAACTATATTTCTACCAATGCACAAACCCTATCCACATTATCAACAATTTTTCCTTGTGGACAAGCATGAGAATCATCGCGTCGTATATGACCCTTCGATTCCTTCTTGCTGTTGAATGTCATTCTTGTCTACAAATACTCGAGATAGTTAAAATACCCTGAATGTCAGACGAACTAAGCAGCAAAAACTGACATCTTTTTTTTCTATGTAAATGTCTGATCCACCTGTTTCTGATGATACTAAAGGAAATAATAATAATAATGCATGATCGAAAGGATAAGTTATGGTTGAAAAGCAAGCACATTTACAACTAAGGAAAACTTGATATATTTCACGGGTAACTATTCAAAATCGTATTCAAGTCAATCTGGAAAGTTTTTCTTCATATGCAACATTTATAAAGTTCTTTCTAATTTCAATATGATAAACACATAACAGCGTACATATAATACAAGAACTATAGAGTAATGTGATAATCTTAAATTCTCATTCAAGAAATGAATGCCTATTTGAATAAACTCATGTTTGTGATCTTAACATACAATTGGTATTGTAATGCTACTAACAAATGCGTTCAAATGGCCTTCATATTGCATATTAAGAAACTATCTGATGCCTAGATTCCTCTAATACTTGAGACACACAACAACTGATGAAAACACTTCACGAGCACCTTTGACAAGTTTCAATGGGGCTTAAAACTGTCTAAGTATTGGCTATACTTCATAACACTTGCAATGGAAATATTCCTGCTGATGTGTTTATCAAAAAGTAAATGTTTACAATGAGACTGAATCAGGAAGAAGTTTTGCTTTCCCCAGTCAAGTCCCAGTGAAACACATGTATAAGAAGTAACAGGACATCAATATTTCAGATTCAGAGGCCATACACATAGTGACAGTGTTTGTGGTGTTAGTATTGTCCTTAACATCTGAGTGTTAGAGGTTTTTCAGTTGGTGGATGTCGTAGCTGGACGCTGAAGGCCTTAATGACTATGGCAGTTGGTTGGCCCACAATCCTAACAGCCAACCCACAATCCATCACGATACAATTAAGAGTGGCTGCACTGTAAATGTGGATGTGGTCAAATCACATATTTGAGAAAAGATATACCGTACAGTTTTAATCTTTAACCGGCTGTACATTAACCGACTAACCAGCCAATGAATGGAAAGATCTCAATATGTAATTGGTAATGAAGACAAAAAATAATAATAAATTCAAGCAATTCTCATATTTTGGCAAAAGCTGCAGTGCTGTACACGAAAAATATAAAAAAAACCTCAAAAGCTTGAACCATTAACCTAAGAGAGAGGTGGAATGCGATGCAGAGTAATTCTATGAAAACAGATTGATCTATACCACTGAAAACTCTTTTCCCTATCATAATAAAGGACTAAAGTTAAGTGTAGTACTCAAAAGCCTTCCCTAAACACTACTTGTGTCTTCCTTACAGTTTTGAAATATATGCAGGTATATCAATATAAAAGTTTTGGGAGATTTTGAAAGGAATTTTCAAATATAGGCACAGATGTACTTTGAAACTCACACAGCATGGATACACATTATACCAAGCATTCTATTTGAACAACTTAATTCTCTTTCAAAACAAAGTTCTTAAAAAAATATATCATTGCATTTGAAAATTCTGATTTGCAGGAGATTCTTACAGGAATTTCAATGAAGTTATTTGCAATACGTTATGTGGCTAAAGGAGGTATTATGTGATTCTCAGAATCAGCCTGCTTTCTGAGGAACCACTACACCATGTTTCAATTTGATTAGTCAAAAACATAATATGTTTTGCAGTAAGAGACACCAGTATTTATATCAGCTCACTCTCATTCTTCAGCCCTTAAGAAACATGTTAATATCTTTTTCTGCTAGACCTTTTGATATTTCACCTGAGAGAAAAGACGGCATTCATCTTGACAGGGACTGGAAGAAACCCAAGGTACATTAAATCACTGCTGCCTGTGACCTTACATTGTGGACTGGAATTAAAAGGATGAATGGAAGTGTTGTCCTGACCACATCAAATTCAATTCAACCTATGTCATTTGATGAGGTGGTTAACATATCAAAAGTTCATGACAGTGTGGTATCTAGGCAATGATATCAAACATGATCATATTCCACATTTTATATTGAACTTATTTTTGTTAAAAATCTACGACCTCACTTATTATAAATAAGTCACATTTGGTCATGCTCAAAAGAGTTTTTTACACCTAAACTTAAAGTACTACATAGCAGCTGGCGAATAGCTTGGTGGTACCAGACCAAGGGCTCACGTTTCGTAACACAACTACCATAAACCTTTCCAATTAAGTATACATCTCTCTATACACTTCTTATTATGAAATTCCAGTGATTTAACGAAAGTTAGTGAAAATTAGTTACAAAACAGTGTAAACAATCCTGAGACAGGATGGGTGGCCCCCTCCCATACCAATCCGAGATCGAAGAAATCTATGCAAACTGACAGACCTTCGGCCAAAAACTGAGATTTTACTTAGTAACAACAGACAAATATAGTTAAAACTGGTTTGGAACTGACATATCTGGTTATCAATGTACATGATCCAAAAAGTTTGGTTATTATAAAACAGTTTCATGCCAGAAACAAATCACCTCTACAAAATTCATCTGCATTTCAAACGAGATGATATTGGATGCTTGGCAATGCTACACTGTATAGTCCATATTGATTTCAGCCACAAATCTATTTCTTTCTTATGTGACAGACCAAATTCAATAACCTGAGGCAAGAGAGTTTTGTAAGAAACCACTAAGCCAAAGTTCTAAAGAGATAAACAGAACTTCACAATCATAAAAGTATCTCCTTTTTTCATTAAATTTTCATTATGTACACTCATTTGATCAGTAAAGTGAGACCAACATCTCCATTCATACCACATCTAAACACAAAATGCTTCCACTACATCTGATTCCTAATTATTCCTCTGACATCATCTGAAATATCCTAAGCTGTAATCAGAGTTCTCACAGCACATACAATACTTTTACATTGTCTATCTCACTTTTACCATCAACTGTATTACTATATATCATCCACCACACATTCTATATGGCTATACATGATGAGTTGTATGCATTTTTGTGAAAACTGCTATAGCTTTACAAAGCTTGAATATGAAGAGCAATCTGATGTTTCATTAATTAGTTCATAAAGTATTACAGTAGTGACAGGAAGCATTTTTGAAGAGGAACCATTTTTGAATCAATGTACACAAAGATTTACATTACAGAAATATTCAGAAATCAATCTGGGTTGTCAGTAAAAAATAATTCCTGGCAGAAAAATAAAGATATAAAATTTTATGGTGCTTGTTTGTTTGAACTGAAAACAAAAAAGACAGCTAAGCTGTAATTATTAAAAAAGGAACTATATGAATTATCTTTTACCACCTGACATCTGCAACAATTTCTGTAACTTCAGGGGAATTAACTCTCCCTGGCTCCTAAGTAGGTTTAACCCTGAATCCCATGCCTGACTGTTATCTACCTAAATGTAATAACTGATGAAAAATCTGTTTACTACCCTGTTATCTTGTCAACAATTTCTCATTTTACTGAGAATTCATCAGTGATACCTATAAACGGGAATAACACTTGTCATGGTATGCATGTTTACTGACGTGTAAGCTTGCAAGCCACCAGGGACTACTATGAATTTAAAAATAGTGTACCATCATTTATCTCAAATTGATCAAGAAATAAGAAACAGTATACCATCAGTATCTCAAATTGATCAAGAAATAAGAAACAGTGGGTCATCATTATCTCAGACTAATCATCTATGTTTCTACACATGAAAGGAAAATCTGCGACACAAGTACATGGCTGTATCTAGTTCCATTAAACACTTATTCCGCTATGCTTTTCCTTATCTAATACTAATCGTTCTCACTATACCATAAACTTAATGCAGGCTTTGTTAATGAACTCTTAAGTTACCTAAACATCATCGCAACCTCACTTTGTACCATATCATTGTCTCTTTTAATATCTTTGAAAGGTGGATTGTGTACCTTATTCCCTAATCTCTTCACTTTTATTCTCCTTGCTTTTCCATTCACTTTCTTGTCCAAGAACACCTAAAGTAGAAGCCAAATCTACATTTCATCTCTATGTGATCTGATAAGCCATAACCAAATCCTACTCTACACCTCTCTTGATGCACATTACTTATTCAATTCTGTTTTATAATCTTTGTTTATCTTCACTGTGTCAGTACCATGTCTGTTACTAAGTATTTTCTGTTGATGTGTATTTCCAGCACTAATACCCTATGAAGCACATATACAGACTCTTTCAGTGCTGTTATTTCTTCTCTCTCCAAGAACACTATTCTACCCATCACTTCAACATTCATATATACTTTCTTTCCAGTTCCCTTAAGAACATAAATTTAGCCTCTTCTCATCAATCACTGCAATACTAAACCTATAATTTGATAATTTTACAGCTAATCACATTGAAGTTACTTTCAATCAACTACCTTTTAAGCACCATTAATCATTCAAAAAAAGTTTCCCTGTATATTCCTTTCTGAAATCATTTATATAATACTAAAAATTTGACTTTAGACTAACTCACTCAGAGGGAATTTACTGCATTACCCTCTATCATATGTCTCAACAAACCTATCGGAATTACCCTTCCTAAAATTCCTATTTCCATCGGTTTTCATTCATCTATTCCTCTGAAATTCTATACAGCCGTATAAATTCATATGTCTTACTGAAGATAGTTGCAGGCATATACCATTTACATTCTACAGCAAAGCTTAAGTCAAGGACCTCAAGCCTGCCAGTTTGCACAGTGCAGATGCACCAAAGTCTGTTGTACAAATATATCCTGCTACCCTCTCTGTAAACAATTTTCTTTGCCTTTTGTTAGTAGGTGAAGTCATACTCGGCTTTTAAAGTCTGCAGCAATTCCACTGGCTTCCTAATTTGCATTCACCAGTTTGTCTTTTTCTCAATCAGTCTTAAGGAATTCAATATAAAACTACTGCGTGTGATACATTAAAAACAATAGTACTTGGAGAAAATTGGTAAAATCCTCAAAATTAAATTTGATGAGAGGATAACGCACGAGATGATTTTGTAAAGCGACTGCCTGGTGCACTTTTAATGTTCCTTGTCTCCATTTCTTGCAACAAAAATAATACACTGACTTATGTACATACGAATACAGTAAAACAAAAATACAAAATTCACCTTTGCCCGCAAAGTCAACTCCCGGTGAATTTGGAACTGAAGTGGATGCCAATAACTGATATGACTTCTGGAGCTCTTGGTGTTCTCGTGATAACTGGGCATACTGGGTGGTGATCTTGCTTTCAGTAACCTGTAAATATCAAAAAGTTCTGAATTACTTACTGTGGTACACTGATATACATACAGTCAGAAAGTTCTGAATTAGTGTAAATAAAGGAGGCTCATAAATAGCTTTGTTTCCCTAAAAACTCTCCGTTTTCTTTGAAGCAAGATAACCCATCACATCTCAGAAAACGGGAAACCACATAACATGAATGGTAAACAAAAGAAAATGCACCTGTTTTAGCACACGTTTGATTTGATTTAGTGTAATTCTTTAGAAAGCTTTATAGCTAGAAAGATATCTGAAAACTTAAATCTATTTATACAGAATTATATAATATGACTTCATAACTATTTCATAATTCTTATACACCAAATCAAAATTAACATGCCAGGGGATAGACTTTTACCTTGCCAGTTAATGTTTTTCCTACTAATTATTCATAGTCATATTTTCAGTTACAAATCAACCAAACTACTACATACATATTAATGAATTTGATGGCCTGGAAGTGGACAGGCTTAAAGGCCAAATAACCAATCAATGTCTTTCAAAATTACAGTGTCTTTTGAAAAAACAATTTTCAATGTATGCTCTATCTTACGTTAAGATTAGAACTGCAATGTGGGATATGTGTTAGGTCAAATTGAAAAGATTTCACACAGAAATGCCTTACATAATCGATGCATTACATGGGAAACAGTATAGATTTTTTGCCCATTCTTTTCTCTGTATATATATATATATATATATGACACAATTGGATTAAATTCCCAGCAGCTGACAATAAGCCATGTGGCAGGCAGGCGGGGGGAACATCCAGCGCTGCTCATCAATATGCATATGGACACGCAGGAGCGTTTCTCTACATACAATGGCGGCCATAATACTGATATTGTTATACGTAAATCAAAAATACTTCAGGGGGAAGATTTACGAAGATTAGGAAATCAAACGACTGCGTGTGTAACCTAGACTGAATCGTAAATTCACACATTTTCGTGGACTTTAGACGATTTATATCACTGATTACAAAATGTAATTAGGTGTCCTTATAAAAATATCCACAGCAATTACCTTATTAAAGTAATATATTACCGTTAATTCGTTACTTTAATACCGTTAACTTTGAATTCTAGTTCACTCGAAATATTAACAAGTTATTATGAGGTAAGCAAATCGCAGAATAATTCGTCTCAAAATTTTCATCTTGCATTGAACGCATTCAGTAAACCAAAATTAACAGGAATGGAAACTTATCGGTAAATGAAAGATCAGAGGAACAAAAAATATCTTTCAGTACATGAAAAACTACTCTTATGTAACTTATGTAAAAGAAAAAAAAAAAAAAGGCATGGACGTATGGCATCATTTGTTCCCTCATCCCTAATATGGACTGAAAGAGCGAGATGAATGTAGCAGACGCCACAATGGACGCCAAGCAGCTTATATAAGGATTTGCCTGACAAATGCGGAACTGATTTTGCATGCGAACGCGTGATGCTTGCATCTGACCACCACCTTGTAAGCCACTGAACTGAACTCTTTTGCTAGAAAATATTCCTCGGATGAACTTTATATACTTTACTGCAGTAGGGTTACTTTAAATTATGTTAACATGTTTGAATTATAAAAAAATAATCGTTAGACGAACCAGATACATCATTTTTTTTTAAATTTTGTATTATCTGTTAAATGATAAATATCATATATAAACAGACCATATTATCTGGCCACAGGTGAATATCAACGTTTGACAGCAAAGCAAACGCTGTGACAAAGCTCCAGGTCTTACGGCACAAGTCAGACCTAGAACACCTGCAGAAAGACGCCCTAAGGTTACAGTACCTCAGGCCACGTTGGTGGTTCTGTGCTCGGCGTGGTGGGCGTGAGGAAGGGCGTTGGCGTCGTGGGTTCGTTCAGCTCAGAGAAGGCGGAGAGGTGATCGCGGGTGTGGTGGCTGGGTGGCGTCGTCGGTGTAGCGGGGAAGGGAGGGGTGGATGTGGGCGTGCTCTCATCGTCGCTATTTTGTTCCAGTACCGTGGGCAGCTCACACACCTGTGCAGAAAAAAGAAGGTATTTAGCATTTCCGTAATCGCTAAACTGGCTTAAGATTCGTCACCTGCCCGTTTTTCTAGGATAGTTTAGGCTAGATTTGGTAAGTTTAGGTTTAGCTAGGCTAGGTTAGATTAGAATAAATTGGTTAAGATAGAGTATAAAACAAACCTAACCCAACCTAACCTAGCACTCGAAAACTTGGATAGCTGCAACGCTAGGCTAAGCTAGGTTAGCTTTGGTAAGTTTAAGCGAGTATAAACCAAAACAAACCTAACCCAACCTAACCTAGCCCTGGACACCTTGGAGAGGTGCTAATCTTCTGGTAACACTTAATATTCTCGTGAAAGATGATATCTAATATTAGTTACTATGTATACTGCTGTACACCCTTAAATCTTTCATGACGGCTGATAACATTTAAAGTACCTTAAAGACTTTTAAGAACACTCAGATTATCTTAAAACGGGTGAGATACGAATTTCTTCTAAGGCATCTTCAAAACAATAGGACTATGCTTAAAAAGACTTCAATAAGCCTTAACAATTTATATTCTTCACAGTTAAGTAATTTGTACCTTTAAATGCTGAGATCAAAACAATGGACAAGAATGCTCCTGCATCAGTTACAAACCCACAGAAAAAATAAAGGCAATCGTCCAAACAACATATGCTGTACTCATCAGGAATTTCCTGTTTAGCCAGTTTCTCAAAGTTCCCAGCTAGCTCATTCTTATTACTTGAAAAATAAATAAAGTATGAAAATGGAAAATGGCTTTAAGAATGATAGTTTATGACTGACGCCTAATAACACCTCAGGAACTGCACCTTGGTGTGATGGAGTTTAATGCAATTCCTTAATTTTAAAATACGATTTAACTGTGTTAAATTTAATTCTAAATTCAACTGTCCCATATGATGATGTACGTAACGGTAAAATCAAAAGCTTTGTAAGTAAACAATACGCAGAAAATGTCAACAGCTCTCACTAAAAAGCACAGTTAAAGGAAACCTGCAGTATCTATCTATTTATCTATCAAGTGCGAGGACAGAAAAGACCAATGGAACAGGTCTGCATCTTGAAGTGTATGGTAAACGGAGTATATGGACGACCCATAACACTTTCTGGGAATATTTTGAAATTCGTCCGCTGCGCAGACCCAATGGCGCGCGTCTGCTCCGATGCCGCATGACACCTGTCGTGATCTGGATTGTAAATGCGCCTCATGAATATGAGATCTGAACTCTCTCTCCCCCTCTTCGCATGATGACATTTTTTTTCCTCTTCCATTTATTTACGACTTTTATGGGACTCTCTCTCTCACCTATCTACTGTTTACCTTAATCTTATCTCCATTTTCTATAACACCAATCCTCTCTTCAGGGCCATTTATTCGTTTAGTCTCTCTCTTTCTCTCTCTCTCTCTCTCTCCTGTTTACCTTAATCTTATCTCCATTTTCGTTTATTCTCTCTGTCTTCTTTTCCCTGCGACATTCTCCATTCATTTGTTTCTCTCCCTCTTTCCTTCTCGCTCAACCCAAGAAAGGTAGTCCTCTCTCTTTCTCACCCCAAGAGTTAATTCTCTCTCTCTCTCTCTCTTAGCCCTAAGAAAACCTGACCTCCCTCCTCCTGGGATATTTGTCTTGGCAGGGGAGGGGAGGGGGGGAGTCACGACGAAGGTGTTGCCGGAGAAAGTAATCCTGAGTGATGGTAGGAGCGATGACTAAGCAGAGATGGGCACAATACCGCACCAACGCTTATAGGAACGTGCGCTCCCTCCCTTCATCATCATCACCAATGCTTCTGCAGGGGCCTTCGTGGCAATGTAATCATCAATGCCCTTCATCCTTGTTTCAAATGGTACCTTCACGTGACGTAATCATCAATGCCCTTCATCATTGTTTCAAAAGGTGTACCTTCACGTGACGTAATCATCAATGCCCTTCATCATTGTTTCAAAAGGTACCTTCACGTGACGTAATCATCAATGCCCATTCGTCATTAACTGCATTCAAAAAGGTACCTTCACGTAATCATCAAAGTCCTAAATCGTAACTGCTTTCAAAAGGTACCTTCACGTGACGTAATCATTGGGCGTCATATTGCGGCGTTATTCTATTGAAATTATAACTATAATTCACCTCGAGATGCTACATGCATAAGTAGAAAATAACATTCGTATATCTGACTTAAAACATTTCCTTAAAAATATCATCTTAACAAACTGTTGCATTAAACAAAAAACCATATAAAACATACACATATGTTGTGTATGCGATACACGCAAAGATATACCCAGATATATCTGCACATGTTAGGTGTATAGCCATACCAAGTGACGTACATCTTTATATACAGGTAACTAACAACAGGTGGTAACCGGCTGACAGCTGGCGCGGTAAGGGTGTACCATCTGTTATCATCAAGCTGGCACACACACACACACACACGGATCATCATTACCAAGTGTCAACAAACGAGTGTGGGTGCGCCTCTGGTGGGGAAACGGTTAACTGGAGCCCCTAGGCTCCCTCACCGTTCAAGTCAGCTGGGAGAGAGAGAGAGAGAGAGAGAGAGAGAGAGAGAGAGAGAGAGAGAGAGAGAGAGAGAGAGAGTG
>JAUUDZ010440754.1:0-13147 GCA_032361705.1 Panulirus versicolor
GCATTCACCTCCCTAACAACCCCATCCATAAACAAATTAAACAACCATGGAGACATCACGCACCCCTCCCGCAAACCAACATTCACTGAGAACCAATCACTTTCCTCTCTTCCTACACATACACACGCCTTACATCCTCGATAAAAACATTTCACAAAACCACAAAGAAAAACCTTCATAAGACTTAAATAATCAGAATGGTAAAATCTTCCACAAATGACTAAAATAAACTATGAAATACAATAAGAAACTACTCGTTTATCCCAAATAGCTTCTTCCACTTAAGCAATGTAGTACAGTGAAAAAATGAACAACGGTCAATTTGGACACTCACTATTTCATGGTTTATGTTGACCACTTCATAAGCATGGTTCAACCTGCTGCCAGCATATCATCTCCCATATACCACATCAATCCAATTCCCTGTTTTTCTTTCTTCATCCTCTCTATGAGTCCAAACTATTTCAGTACATCCTAGTCATTTCTTTCCATAAGACTGCTTTCTACCACACCTCTTTCTTATTCTGTCAAACCTTACATAATCAACCTACCTCACACCATACATAGCTTGCAGACATTTCATTTCCATCGCATCCATCTTCTTCCTTTCTTTGCATTCAAGGCCTAAGACTTACATCAATACACCAATGAAATGAACACTATACCTTCAAAAATACCTATCTATGTCTTAAAACAATGACCTCTCATTTTGCATGCTCCTTTATACAACTACGACCTTAGCCCCCCTCTCTCACCCATGATTCACTTGAATCCCCCATAGCTCTACATGCTGTCATTTCACTCACAGGTACCTAAAGGTTTCCATATCCTCTTAGTTCTATACATTCAAATCAGCCTGTCTCATTCCCCTGCCGCATCTCATTTAAGATTCAGTTCAGCCCACCATATTTCCAACCACATCCATGTCCTTCTCCACATACTTAATGCACTTTGCTTCTTCAAGGTCACCCCCATTCAAACATACACTCATAAGCCTGTTTCATACCCCTGCTGCACCTCATTATTTTAGTTTTGTTCATATCTACTCTCATGTTTCTCCTTTCATACTTTCTCCCACTCTCTCTGGAGTCTGCCACTAGAGCTCCATCATTTACAAATACCAAATGACTAATGTCCCATTCACCCACCCCATGAATACTGCAGATCTTTCCCTTAATACACAATCCAAGAAAAGATTAAACAACTAAGGTGACATCACATATCCTTGATGCAGACCCAACTTCCCCAGGAACAACTTACCCTCCTCAGTTCCTAATGACACATATGCCTTACTTTCCCCCAGAAAAACTCATCATTGCCTTTAGGAACTTTCTAGTTATCCCAAGTACTCAAAGCATATTCCATAACGGGACCTCTGTCAACCCTATCATGTGCTTTATCCACATCCATAAAGCTGTACACAGTTCACTCTCTCCATTAATTTCTTATAAAAAATTTTCAAGGCTAACACCTGGTCCATCCATCATCTACCTCTCCTGAAGCTACATTGCTCCTCCTCAATCAGTCCTGTGAATGGTACCCTCCTCTCGATCACAACTCCACATATTACCAAGCATCCTTTTTTGTAATTCAAGTATCTACTTTTCCCTCATTGCATTGAATAAGGCTATATGACACTGTCATAGCAAGGAATGCAAAGGGACTGAACTCTGGAATGGCAGGGTGGGCAAAATGTAATATTTTGAGGGGGTCTGTAAAAAGAATGGAAAATGGGGATTTAAAAGGATTGTGTATGATAGTACAATAAAAGGGGTTGATGTGAGAGGAAGACCACAAGTGACATGGGGAACAGAGTGGAAGGGTACTGGAGAGAGAGAGAGAGAAATGGAGGACAATGCGTGGAATGGTGTATGAGAGGGAGGCATCTAAAGACAGAGATTAGAGGAGACTCTTTTTCTGTGACCACCTTCTTGATGGGAGTTCCAGAGAGAATGGGCATCAGAGATATAGACAGATAAATACATAAATACATAGACAGATGGAGAGATAGGTAGATATACAGACAAATGACACTGTCAGCATCTTTCTTGAGAAACATAACAAATATTTATCATCATCACATCCATCCCTGCTGCTTTGTCACATTTCATCTAATGTAAGGCTTTCACTAACTTCTGTTTATTTTTACTCTGAATTCCAGTAAAACAATGTCATACTGTAACAAAACATGTAACAAAAAATACAAAAAACTGAACAATCTTAATAAGACTAAAGTGAAAAGTATAATTTCAGAAAAAGAATATCTAATTTTCATTTTGTACTCATTCACCATTTTCTAAATCAGTTAGGTAGCAACAGAAACAGAATAAAAAAGTCCTCATTCTCTCACATCAATTCTCTAGCTGTCATGTGTAATGCAATGAAACCACAGCCCCCTAACCACAACCAGCCCCACTAGACCTTTTCATGGTTTCCCCTGGCTGCTTCATACGCCCTGGTTTAGCTCACTAACAGCATGTTACCCCCTGTATTGCACACTGTTCCAATCCACTCTATCTCTTGCACGTCTTTCATCCTTCTGCATGTTCCGGTCCAACGCACGCTAAACTTTACTCACTCCATCCTTCTACCTCTAAATTTGGTCTTCTCCTTGTCCCCTTTACTTCTGACACACATATCCTCTTCGCTAACCTCTCCTCAATCAATATCCATATACCTGAATAATTTCAGCACACTCTCTTCAGCTCTCTCAACCATACTCTTCTTATTACATACCTCTCTCTTACCCTAATTTTATATAATCAACTAAACTCCTCACTTCATACACTGTCCTCAAACATTTCATTTCCAACACACTCACACTCTTCCATACATTCTTGTATACAGCCCATGCCTTGCATCCATAAAACATTTGGACTATTATACCTTCAAACATAATCATTTCTGCCCTCCGAGATAGTAATCTCTCTTTCCAAACATTTCTCAATGCTCCCAGAACCTTAGCTCCCTCACCTATCCTGAGATTCACCTTAACTTTTATTGTTCAAGTTGGTGCTATGTCTATCCCTAGGTATCTAAAAGGCAATCTCTTCTTTCTAATTTTCTCCATTCACACACACATCCCATCTGTCTCTTTACACCGCTAAAATTAATAATCTCACTTTTATTCACATTTACTTTCAACTTTCTCCTCTCACACACTCTTCCAAACTTAGACACCAACTTTTGGAGGGTCTCACTCAAATTTGCCACCAGTACCTTCTCATCAGCAGACAACAACTGATTCCCTTGCCAGGCTCCCTCACCCGCTAAAGACTGTACACCTAAGCCTTTCTTCAAG
Organism: Panulirus versicolor; assembly: GCA_032361705.1. Lineage (NCBI taxonomy): Eukaryota > Metazoa > Arthropoda > Malacostraca > Decapoda > Palinuridae > Panulirus > Panulirus versicolor. Next base: position 3,302 of record JAUUDZ010440754.1, read on the forward strand.
TGTCTTCATTTTTCATTACTAAAAACCATAACTGATAACCATCAAATAATGATTATAATCTCTACACAACTGGTTAAATCAATATAACAGCAATGTTTGACACATAATATGTACATCAGAGCTTGACTAAACACTGTTGAAGTGGAACAAAAGTAGAATGAGAACTCTTGATTTTTAAAGTGATTATTACAACATAGTGCCATAAATTTGGAAGGATGCATGTAAACTATAGCGAGGCAGGCTAAAGAAAAAAAAGGAATATACATATACTGTAACATGGATAATGGTTATAACAATTCTGATCAACATATCAGGGTAAATATGATTTACCCCAAATGACTACATATACTGATGTCTCCATGGTAGACATATCAGTCACCATCTCTTTGCCTTGGTTGAGAAGTATTACTCCCTCACCTTCATTAACCTCTACGCTAAACTATCTTTTCCTCTCAAGAAACCAAACAATTTCTTGGTCCAGAATAACCTAATGTTTTATAGTTCTTTTACCCTCAAAATTCTTTTATCATGCAGGGTTTTAAGATCGAGATTATTCAGTCACTTCTAAACAAGATATTTAGCTGGAAGAGTCAATAGCAACTTCATTACAATATCAACACAAACCCACTCCCCTGAATACCTATTACTGATGTCAAACCATTTAATTTTTTCAAGATACAGCTACAAATCTGATTCATTCCATCCATCCAGTACCTTGTCTGTAGCTGATTCTTATACAGTCTTGCATTTTGTCTAAATCTTTTACGTCTTTATTTCTTCAATCTTCCATATTTTGTATATTTGGCCATAAACCAATATCAGTGGGAACAGCTGTTTGAAGGAAACCATTACCTACACTATCAAAGCCTCTTCAAACAGCTTCTAATGTATTCCAGCATCTTCCTATGATAGAAGACAAATATCTTCCTACTTCCAAGAGTTACTGATAAGCACTTCTTCAGAATTTCTCCATTCATCATCACAGCATTACTTTAACAGCTGTTCCAGATTGTGAATACATACATTTACAGAAGTTGCAGTATTCCAAGTCTTTGGTTTTGGCTCCCATTCTTCATAAAAGTTGAAATTCACTGGGCAGCTGAAGAGTCCCGAGAAGAGATAACAGTCCTAATCATATGCACTGTCAAGCATATGATACCAATCCCAGTTGGTTGCTACTGTTGTTGTAACCTAAACTTTATATCTTTGCAAAGCTAATGGAAACCAGGTATCTAACATCTGGTTGCTCCAAAGAAGCCAGGGTATCCAACCATGCCAATGACAGCAAATTTTCATGAGTTTTCTAGGAAGGATATAGAGAAGCTTCTAGCTAGGTTTATAGGACCAGGCAGATGATGATTGTGAGTTGCTTAAGGATGATGATCTCTCTTCGAAGACTGTGATTTTATAAACAATGACTCTTCCAGCACTAAAAGCTGACCAAGATGAGGTGGGAGATGGTGTTTCTAGCACATGTGGAGGCAGTGTTGCTAAAGCCTGCCTGACCTTGGCGGCTGCATCTGACTGATGCAGCTGGCAATTCTACATACTTTTTCATTTTGTTATAAAAAGTACCACTGAATAACTGTTATAACAAAAAAGGTTTATCTTATAAAAAAAATGATCGATTCTCAGGCATAAGCAGAATAAAATGTGCCTTACTCCCGCACTTTTCAATGTTGTTTTGAAACCTCTACATTATCAGAGAGATAGTAGTGCATGAAACATACTTCTGAAGTTATTAATTTTCAATGTTACATGAATATCTTTGAAACTGTATGGTTAAGTACATTTTTTCATACAAACTAAAAAAAATGAGTTCCAAATGGTTGGATAGGAAACATGCATTGGTACATCTCACCCAAAAAGTAAAAGGTGACCATTCTAATCTCTACAACTACTGGCCTGTCACTCTATCTTCTCTTACAGTACTTCCTAAGTTTTTAAATCTCTCTTCAACTATCATATCTTCCAACATCTTGAATCTCAGAATTTTCTCTTTGACCAGTATGGCTTCTGCAAGGCAAGATCCACGGGGGATATCCTTTCCTGTCTTGCTATGTCTGGTCATTACCTCTGAAAGACTTTGAGGAATCATAATGCTGTATCCTTCAATTCATTGAAATCTACTTAGGAATATAAGAGTTGATATATACAGCAGGTATAATGATATACTTCAAAGCATAATGATGCTCTGAAGGGGATAGGGGAGAAAGAATACTTCCTACGTATTCCCTGCATGTCATAAAAGGCAACTAAAAGGGGAGGGAGTGGGGGGCTGGAAATCCTCCCCTCCAGCTTTTCAAAAGAAGAAACAGAGAAGGGGGCCAAGTGAGGATTTTCCCTCCTAGGCTCAGTCCTCTGTTCTTAACGCTACCTCGCTAACGCGGGAAATGGCGAATATGTATGAAAAAAAAATTTTGATGACATGAAGGGTCTGGCTAATAAATAATGCAATTTCTCCAGCATCCAGATGGTTCAAAATCTTCATTTCTCTTCAAATGTTAATAATGACTTGCTAAATCTTTTGATGCCTCACCAGGTCCATTACTAGACCCTTCCTATTCATCCATTTTAACATAATGCATTATGCAGTAACACAGTGTATGCAGATGCTACTCTCACTACAAGGACAAAAAGAACGAGTTAAGTCCCTAAAAGAGACTCCACAGTACTGTGAATATGATGCACCCAAGTATTGGATTGTGGAAGCTTCATGAGGAGCTGTCATAAGTTCCTTATAGCCCATGAATTACCAAATCAGGCCACAAAAAATCATAAAATGGTTACGTAACTGACAGTACACATGGACAGCTAATGATTAATCTCCACTTACCATTTAGCAATACCAGTTAATCACAGTAATATTCACCTTTATGATCAATATATGTTTGGTCACATCATTCAACCACATTAACAGGCACTGACAAAATAATGAACTGACCCCTAAAGCTGCCCATCTTTACCAGAATCTTACTATAAATCTGGAACTCAGATTGGCAGCTTATCTCCTTTTGCTATTAGAATGCTTACTAAATTTTCAAGAATACAAGTAATATACCAGATATTGAGGAAGTATGTCCTTAGTTTCTCTCAGCAGTGCTCTTACTGTAGATCTTCTCCACTTTATGTGATGCTGCCACATGAAGCCAACAAAAGTGAATGCATGAGTGAAAGCAACTCATCCAGAAATAAAGCCATTAAGCTATGTAAAATAAGCTTTCACAATGTAATCATATATTTTCCAAATAAATGAAACAAAATTTTCAACAATACCAAATTTTGTGACCTTAATACAACACATCCTAAGTTCCAACAGAAGTGATGTCCCACCTGCTGGGATACAAAATGTATTGGGTGATTAGCAAAACCACAGTTCAGCACTGAAAGTGGTCATTTCTGTGTAGCAAGACCTATAACTGAATGACATAGTATAATGGCACTTTGGATGGGAAGCAGCACTTTGTTTAGACAGTTTGGCTTTCAAATTACAATTTGTCTATCTGTCATCAGTAAAATGTGGTTCCAGAGTAACAGTTTGGCTTTCAAATTACAATTTGTCTATCTGTCATTAGTAAAATGTGGTTCCAGAGTACTTTTCTTTAGCTGTGCACATCGGATAGAAAACAACAGAACATAATTAAAGAATGTAGAGTCTACAACACTTTGTGACTCGTCATTTCACTCAGTGCAATGTTTTACTTTTGTATTAATATAAAATAAAATAACAATCAGTCCTCTTAAGATAAGCCTTATCTCAAAAATTCACTCCATCATATTACTCAAAAGCAATGTAGCAACTCAGGCCAACCATAGCTAGTAATAACAACAGACTCAGCTGCCTTCATGGCTTTTATTCACAGCACAGAGAACTGCACGCCTAGGTTAGCATCATCAAGTGTATTACTGACAGTGGGTACAACAATTATCAGTGTAGCAATACCTATACACTACATACAATTATTTTCAAAATTACTTGTAAACAGTAAATGCTTAAAACTATACCCTGAGTTTATAGCAATATTCATAAAGAAATACATGCTATAGACTAAATATGGTTTTCAAATAATTTGACACAACCTGCAAGCCATTATCATCTACTAAGAATATATGGGTTTTATACTAAAAAGTGAATTGATGGTTCCATAAAAACAGATTGAAAAGGAGCATGAATAAGCATGGGTTAAGCCATTTAAGAGAGGTTTACACACATGCAGTTAAGTACACTGTGAAGACGACTAACAGGGGAACATGAAAGTGATTTTCCTCAAACTACTACCACTCAGAACAATTGCTCTCCCTAAAGACATTCTTGTATTAGGTCTGCTGAACAGGACTGTTACTGGTAAATGTAAGGCAATAATCCAAAATATACCAAAACAAGGCTTGATCTCATGTTAGCATGCTAAAAGTAGTTGGCCATCCAGAGGTGACTACAAACTAGTTTATAATGCACAAGGATAATGATACTCACCAGTCAGGTGTTAAACTTAAAATCAAATCCAACAACACAGGAAGTGATATATTCATTATGTACATACTTTGTCAAAACTTTATTAATATTCATGTTACTCTTGGATATCAACAGCACACCCTTACTTGTTGGAGAAGATTTAGGGGTGGATGAAATACTTCATGACTGCAATAGTTTTCCCTAAGCTATGTGACTACTAAAAAGTCTATACATGTAAAATGTTTTCAGATTGTCTAAGAGGGCATCCAAAATTTTGTAAAGTTATGAACTAGCATTCACAAGCTCAACATGATGAAATGCTCACTGGTCCGGAAGGTCAATAGGGATATGAGCATTTACAATCAGGTGAAGTTGGAGAAGTGGCACTGTGGTTACCCTGTGTTTTTAAATCTCTTTGGTCAAACCTGTAACATGTTAAACTCTAACAGGTGGATATTTTGTTAAATTTTTTCAGGCCCTTTTCAGTTCTCTTCTGAAGTATTACGGTGGGATTCACTTTGGCAGGAGCAAGTTTCAGTCCTTAAAACCTTTTCCAAACCTGACACAAACATCAAAGGAATATATGGATATGACAGTGAAATCAGTAATAAAGTAAAAGATGATTCTGAAGCACACAATAAAAAGAATTAGGGATGATGCAGGGACACCAAAAACAAGAAAAAAATTCATAATGATAAGTAGGAGCATGCGTACAGAAAGATGAGGTGGATGTACACAGTCAACAGTTTGTATGCAAAAGGGTAGCAAGAATGGAAAGGAGCATATTTCACTATGATCAACTTGTCTAAAGGCAGATTCTGCAAGGGTTACCATGCTGTTCAGCTGAAAAATATAAGACAGATATACCTGAAAATGAAGTTCTACCTGAAAACGAAGTTCAAGTTGTTCAACAGTAATTGAAAAAAATTTACCTTGCTCAGTAGCAACTTCAGGCAAATAAGTAGCTGTCCTCTTGGCACCCCGTTCATTTAGGAACTCTATTCGTATTCCATGAACACCTATATCCCAGTCTCTATAGTCCCGACCATCTTCAAAATGTCTAAGTATTGACACAGAAACTCCAAGGCGTGGTAACTCATCTCTCCCAATTGGCTGGAAACGCGAGTCCTTAAATGCACTGCAGAAAGAAAAAATTGGTATCAAAAGAGAAAACTGAACACAATACATTTTATGAAATACTGTACTTATACATGATTTCATACATAAAGTGCATCTTGTGACATGCTGTAATCTGGAAACAAAATTACAGCACTTACAGAAACCATTCTACTCATTAAAAGAAACTAAGGTATAGGGAAAAGTAATGTTATGGTCGTATTTCCTACTGATGAACCTTGCCTTTAATGATGATTCTTTAAATTACATAACCTTTTATGGGGTTCCTGCAGCTTTACAGATACAAAACAATCAGCAGTATAGAAATGATTAGACTATTCTGGAGTTAAAAGTTCCTCGACATGATTATATTCATTTTTATCGAATGAAATGATGCAAGGGTTGCCATTCATTTCAACATTATCAGGAGTAGGATTCCAACTAAAAAACTGTTCCCACAATTGACTGAATGATGCACTATGGATATATAAACAAAACAAAAATGCAGAAAATTATTCTAAAAAATATAAATATGCTAAAATATACCTAAAACAGATAAAGCATGGTTGTGTAAATGAGGCTATTGTTCATTTGTTCCTAATATTACCTCAATTAAGTAGGAGAGGCATTCAGGTATAAAAAGCATAAAGGGGCAACCACTATACTGTCATAAAATCTGAAAAAGAAAGGTTTTTCTGTTTAATTACCTTTTCTGTTTCCATAAGGTAGTGTGAGGAAAAAATTATTCATTGCCTCATTTGCATATGTCCAATCTCAAGCTGTTGTGTATGGTACACCCAAACCACACTTAAATATTACCTTAACCAGTTCATATCCAAGCTCACATATAATCCATTTCAACGGTATTACCGGACTATGTTTTCAGGAAGTTACACTACACGTGAAAAGTCAACTTTGGTAAGGCTGCATCATTGAGAGTACAGTCTTGTCACAGAACTTCTCACTCCAAAGGAGTACCCATTTCCTTGCTACCAGAAATTGTGCAACCTTAGGCTGTAGGAGCCTCTGAAAAGATGTCCTGAGTAACATCCGGACTCTTTCTTAGAGAGTTACGGAGTAATCTTACAAAGAATTAGAAAAAACTATAAACCCATTTTATTCTATACATTACAGTACGTCTCTCACTCTCAGGCCCTGATACCCTGAAGCATCCTTCAGTCCATCCTTCAGTCCATCCTTCCATCTCTTTATTGGTCCTCCCCACCATCTTACTCCTTCCATATCTAACACATAAATCCTCTGAGTCAGTCTGTCTTTGCTCTATAAACCCAAACCAGTTCAGCAAATCCTGGTCATCCCTCACATGAAAGGGAAATACAAGTAGGATTCCTTTACCATTATTCCTGAGTATAATTCAATAGAATAATATCTTAGCAATTTGAATATTCAAATTTGTTCCCCTTGCTTTTATACAAGGGTATATACATGCATTCCGCTAATCCTTAAGCACCTCATCTTGGGCCAAACAAATGTTGAAAAGTCTGACTAACCAATTAACCAGTAAAATATGTAAAATATCTACTTCAATTTGTAACAAAAAATTCATCAATTTACATATATGAATTACAAAAGTAAAAATCTTTAATTCTAATATATTTCTAAGAAACAGATTTCTGTACTCGCATTTACAAGAGCATAATAAAAAAAATTGTATTTGAGTATCATTCTCCTTAGTCATGCTATACAGTTGTCTCTTTTTGTCATAGTTAGAATATATTATTCCAGTACCAAATTCCTATGTTATGGTCATCTCAGTTATGACAAAAAAGGAAAAGACATCATGGAGTTGATACAAAAGACTACAGCATAGCATAAAGCATGTCATCCCCATGCCTTTAAGCTCAAGGGCCATGCTTCACTAAATTGCACTATTGCCAAAACTTTACATCCCTATGTATGAGAGAAAATTGAACATTCTGGAAAATTTTTACCTGGTTTGTGATTCTCAAACATAAATTCTTTCAAAAATATAATTTGAAACTGATTATATGTAACTGAAAATTTACCAAATTTTCAAGTTTAAGAAGGTCGCAAGACTCAAAGGTAAAATAAACTTGGTCATGTTAACTCATGGAAACATACAACAGTCTGTAAAAATGCCCATGTTTAATAGGTCTGGCCATATAACAGTTAGTATGTTTTGTCATATTTGTAATTTTTGGCAAAAAATGTTTTACTCTAACTTACCTGGTTGCAGCATATTCTCGCAGCCCTGCATGTAGGTTGATATGGCTAAACGTTCCCATGCAACCTCGTAATCTCTTATCCTTGCCAACTTTCCAAGTGACAAATAAAGGGCTGAAAGAAGATTATATGACTTAAGAAACATTGAAAAAAAATTTAGTGGTTTCCTGCAATAAAATCTTACAGACAGAACTGCAGTGCAAGAAAAGTAGATTAACCTCACCTTCAGTATCTTCAATGAACTCTGCACTTCATTTGGTTCACAAATCTCACAATAAAAAAAATTCAAAAACTATAAAGCCTTCTCATGAAGTGCAATCTTCACAATGTATGACTGAGCCAAAGTTATAAAGCAGCAGTTTGCTTCTTTCTTAACAGTGAGGATGATTAAATGAACAACTTGAGGTTGGACAATTCTTATGCTGGAAAGACAGTTCTCAGCCAACATAATAACTGATGCATTTCCTTTAGCTTTATGAGCTTCACATGATTCCAATAAGAGTCACTCACTTCTTGTATTCAACATCATAATGTATGACCAACAGACATCTGTCATTCAGCTAAGGAAAGCACTTCTTCAATCCTAGCCCTCTGAATGAAAGTCTTTCTATGTCAGCAAAGAATAGCCAGGGTACCGAATATGAATATGCACTTGTAAAAAATGTTAGGTATGAACCTCGTTTATACTTTACTAGTTTTTCTAAGAAGGAGACATGAAGCCATTTACCTTTAATCGTATACTGAAGTATGATGCAATTACAATGAACTATCATGGTGTCAAAGGAGCAGCCCATTATCTGCAACCTACCATATGGGGGTTTTTGTACCTCTACTCCTTAAGGATGACTTGCAAACGCTTCAAATTATTATATGATTTCAGAAAATCCAGTTGAAAACGAAAACTTAGCAGCATTGTATCTGCTACTGAGGATAATACCACAGACTTCAATGTTTGGAAATAAAAAAATCTACCAGATGTCCCCTCTCCCCTTCAAGTGGGTAACTGGGTTATTGTAGATAAGGTATCTGGTGCTCTCTACAGTAAAGTATAAAAACTTAGTTCCAAATATTGAAAAAATTCCATGCATGGACACTGTAAAAGTAAACAACACATAACTCTATTGGTCACAAGCTATACAAGAATAAAAAAATAGAGCCTTATATTCAAAACTGATTTTCTTATCAATGGGTTCCATAATGTGATAACTTAAATCCAAAAACCTACTACCATCACATGTAAAAACTATGGAAATCATGTTAAACATACAAGGGTTCGTTGGTAAAGTCAGGAGTGCTGGGAGGTTCCATATGGTGCAAGTGGCTGTAAAGGACATCAAAGCAGTAGAAGCACATCTCTGGACTGGCTATGGGAATGAGGCCATTACGCAATGTTCCATTGGCTGTGGGTGTTGAGCCATTGTAACAGCACACCTGTGAGTAAAGAATTCAATCAGGTAAAACATTAATTAAATGTCCAGAAGCAAGCTACTTCTGGATATTTTTATCACTATTACAGTATTACTAATATTGTACTTGACTGCTGTTTCCTGCATTAACGAAGTAGCGCCAGGAAACAGATGAAGAATAACCCATCCACTCATACACACACACACACACACACACACACACACATTCATTTTATATCTATTACACTTAGACGCTGTTTCCTGTGTTAGTGAGGTAGCACAAGGAAACAGATGAAAGAATGACCCAATCCACCCACATATGCATGTATATACACAAATGCCCACACACGCACATATACATACCTATACAACGTATACATACATATACATACACAGGCATATACATATATAATACACATGTACATATTCATACATGCTGCCTTCATCCATTCCCACCGCCATCCAGCCACACATAAAATGACACCACCTTCCCCCCGCGTGCGTGCGAGGTAGCACTAGGAAAAGACGACAAAGGCCACATTCGTTCACACTCAGTCTCTAGCTGTCATGTGTAATGCACCGAAACCAAAGCTCCCTCTCCACATCCAGGCCCCACAAAACTTTCCATGGTTTACCCCAGACGCTTCACATGCCCTGGTTCAATCC
>JAUUDZ010440765.1:0-13147 GCA_032361705.1 Panulirus versicolor
GTAACGGTGTTAGCGAGGGCATGAATCAGACTTTTATTATTTGCATCTTCCAGCACCAGTTAATGACATAATGACGGTGTATGATGTGATAGTTTGAGTCTGTCTTGGTCTGTGTGCTGCGTGTCCGGACCCGGCACTACGGCTTCCGATATGCTTTGAATTTGGCGGGTGTCGTGCTGGGGAGGGAGCTGTTGTGGGGCCGGGTTGGGGTGGGGTCTGGTGAGGTAATGGTGGGGCAGCAGACAGGACGGGACGGAGTCTGATGTGGTCATATTTTGTTCATGGACGGGAGAGCCGGTCTGGTGTGGTGGTATCGGGGCAGCATACAGGCCGGGGCGGGGTCTTTTGAGGCAGTGTCGGGAAAGCAGATGGGGCGGGTTGGAGTCAGTTGGGGCAGTATCGGGGAAGCAGACGGGGCGGGGCGCGCTGGCTGGCGCAGGGGCGACGTTATTCTTGGCCTCACGTGAGGTATGGGTGTGTATCCACCCCTTGGGTTGCCCTCACCCACAACATGTATGGAAGACCTCCCGTCATCACTGGTGGATGACTTACCCACCATGGCTGGACGACCTGCTTTCTTTCCCATAGAACATAATCCATGACAGTACTACACATTCTCCACGGTATATGCTGCTGCTTCTCAGCTCTATCCTACCAGCAGTTGAGCCGGAGGGAGAGGTGCCTTCTACTTTACTAAAATGTTTCTACCACAAGCAAGATTATGAATACAGATAACCTTGTCATGGATCGTCAGCCTTTACTTCCAGTTTATTCCCTTCAGAGTAATGACTGGTTGTCGGGATGACTTAGTTTGGGAATCAGTCCTTATACAACACAGTACATCATTTGTATGTCTGCTTATGATCAACAAAATGTTTAGGGTAAAAGTTTTTCTCAGTATCCAAAAACCAGTTGTTAATTATCATCTCAAGCATAAACTTTTTATTAACTGCATTATCTCAAGCATAAACCAGTTACTAACTTATCATCTCAAGAACAAACCATTTATTAACTGTACAGCTCAAACATAACCCAGTTATAAACTATCATCTCAAGCATAGCCCAGTTATTAACTGCATCATCTCAAACATAACACAGTTATTTACTGTATCATCTCAGGCATAAAGCTTCTCAGATCAAGACAGTAATCACAGTCAGTATATAGAATTATCATTTTGTAGACACGGGTATATTTAACATAATGGTTATAGTCAACACAGTGGTTATAGCTGACGTAATGGTTGTATCTAACGCAGTGGTTACATCTAACATTGTGATCTTATCCAACAGTGGATATACCTAACATTTTGTTTCTATATCCAACGTTGCTGTTATATATCTAACAGTGGTTATATCTAACGTTGTGATTATCTAACAGTTAATCTGCTCATGTCAGGCTCAAGTGAGTTTTGAGGAATATAATAATATCAAGAGTTGTTTAACTAAAGTGTAAAACTATCTGGAGGAGTAGGTCCACCCAAGTACACCACATCGTTCCAATTCACTCTATTCTGTGCACGCCTTTCACCCTCCTGTGTGTTCAGGCCCCAATCGCTCAAAATCTTTTTCACGTCATCCTTCCACCTCCAATTTGTTCTTTCCGTTCTCCTTGTTCCCTTCACCTCTGACACATATATCCGCTTTGTCAATCTTTCTCACTCATTCTTTCCATATGCCTAAACCGTTTCATTACTTCCTTATTCAAACCACTTCACATCACATATTGTCCTGAAGCATTTCATTTCCAACACACCAACCCTCCTTCGCGCAATCGTATCTGTGGCTCATGCTTCGCACCTTTATGATAATGATGGGGCAGTTACACCTTCAAGCATACCCATTTTTGCTCTCCCAGATAACGATCTGTCTGAGAACCTTTGCCCCCTCACCAACTCCATGAGTCACTTCCGCTTTCATGGTTCCATTCGCTGCCATGTCCACTACCAGGTATCTAAAACACTTCAGTTCCTCCAGTTTTTCTCGTTCGCACTCACATCCCAACTAACTTGTTCCTCAACCCTGCTAAAGCTAATAACCTTGCTTTTATTAGCATTCTCAAATTCCTCCTTTCACACACTTCAAAACTCAGTCACCAACTTCTGCAGTTTCTCATTCGAATCCTCCACCAGTGCAGTATCATTAGGAGACAACAACTGACTCACTTCCCAGGCCCTTTCATTCCCTACAGACTGCATACTCTCCCCTCTCTCCAAGACTCGCATTTACCTCCCTCAACACCCTATCTATAAACAAATTATACAACCATGGTGACATCACACACCCCTGCCGCTTGCCAACCTTCTCTTGGAATCATTCACTCTACTCTCTTCCTACTCTTACACATGCCTTACAGCCTTAATAAAAACTTCTTACTGCTTCTATCAGCTTTCCTCCCACAGCACATATTCTTCAGATCTTCCACAAAGCATCTGTATCAACGGCGACATAAACACTAAATTCCTGTAGGAAGCCGCATGGGAGACCGTCCCATTCAGCGTAATCTTTTGAACGAATTGAAATGGGATTCCTACCTTCTTACGACACAGTTCGATGTTCCTAGCTTGTGTGTGACCCAGGTCCTTCAGGTCCTTACTTACCTCCACTTTGAAAAAATTCAAGCGTTCCATATGATTATTTAATAGTTCTTCAAAACACTAAGTCGTAGTTTGATATCAGAATTTAAAGAAAAGTTAAAAGGTCTTTTATCTGATCACGTTAAAAAAGAGGAAAAGATTATTGTCGAACTTCCAAAATTGAAATAATTCCGGAGTTCGGTTCAGTCTTGTTGACCAGGGCTGAGATGGCTTCCCGAGACCGTGTAACCGAAATAGTTATCATGGAACAAAACCGTGTGAGACTCTGCCTCCCAACACCTCTACCTCCACCACAACCAACACCTCTACTTCCACCATCATCACCACCACCACTAGCACTAAAGAATTTCTTTGTTATATCAGAGTTTTGATCTGGAAAAAAATTCTCGAAGGTCTTGAACACAAGCATTTTTGTAAATCTTTCTTAACGTTTTTTGAAGATGTTTCCTTGCCTGTTAAGCTGACAGTTACTGCAACTTTGTGTGTGTTTATGAAAACGCTCACACCCAACTGTTGCCTGGCCGATCAACTCATTTCAGCCATCTTGTTTGGTGAAACAGGCTAAACTTAAAACCTACAGATGGATAATGATTAGTTGGGAGAAAATATAAAGCAGTGAAATATGCTTTAAGAATAAACAAGAGAAATTAATGTAGTCACCCAAGAATCAATGCTTGAACCCTCTATTCATATGGTGACCTTGTGGATAATTCATAACCACCTGAAATAACTTAGAATCCAACTGCCTTGGAATAGTAAAACATATGGCAAGTTAAAGAAAGTACGATCTTACTGTTAAGACTTCTGTTAACGCTTGTTGGAAATCAAAAGACTTCCCACCGTGGAGAAGGTACAGAAAGAGTTTGAGGACCTGGTACGCCAAACTCCCTCTGGACTGAGTACCATCAAATATATGACAAGTGTTCTTCACCGGGTACCGGGACATATAAACCTTCCTGATGCAGAGTTAAGTGGTAGCCTCCTACAGTTAGAGCCAGTTTTCTTTCATGAATCAGCGGACCTGAACCTTCCTTGGAGATGGGCTCTCAGATCTGATGTAAGGACCATTTGACCTCCAGACGAATGCTCTTACCACTGAGCTACACTCAAACATATGGATCTAACCAAGACGATCCCGATGAGGCCGAGACCATCCTTTTTCCTCTCTGAACGATCCAGAACAATTAACAACTCGCAACACAAGTGCCCGACCGTTACGACCACTCTCCCAACACTCGCAACCTCTTTTTTACTTCTGAACTCTCCCACTATTTCCGTCCCCTCGGGGTCCTCCAAGTACATTCTTATTTATATCACTTCTGATGAGGCACACCCATCCTCTACCCTCCTTCTCCCTCGAAACGTCAACTCTTGTCACTTTGGGAAAGCTCATCGGTCATTTTTGCAGAGCTGAGATGGTGTCCTATGTCTCTTGTCCTGCGGGATCTTTCTCTTCCCATTCGTAGTTTGATCGCTTATTTGACTTCTACTGACATATTTACTGGTCTTTAGCCAAAAGCATTTCCAGTAACATTTGTAATTCAATCTTCCCTCTTACCAGATAAGCTGTTCTTTTTGGTACCTGACGTTGTTTTAGTTCAGCTTCGGATGGTTTTTTTTCTCTAGTCACCCCCCGGTAATCCCTTACTACGGAAGCTATGCCGCCTCCTACACTTTTCTCGCCAGAGTCTTCGGGGAACGTTTTAAACTCCAAGTGGACAACGCACAGATCCCAGATGACATACCTCCTCGAGTCCTAGTGTGCCTCCGAGTTTGCAGCACTAAATTTTGTTCGCCTATTTCACCTGTCTTCAAACCCAGACTTTCCACTCTTCTTGGAAGCTTAAGTGCAGTTTATTTCTGAGAAACAAGATGGCTCTAACCCTTCCAGCTATCGCTCCATTGCTTTTACTTCCGCTATTTTCAAAGTCTAAGACTCCATAACTTCCCGCTTCTCAAACAAAATCTCTTTACCGTCTTTCTGATCATTGATACGGCTATCATAGCAGACGGTTTACCTATGATATTTTCGCCAGCGTAGCTTAACTGTGGTTCATCTTCTCTCATGGATGTTGGTGAGTTTTCTTATGGCCCTCAACATCAAAGCATTTGACAGGATGTGACACAGGTCTCCACGGTGTAATTTTTCCTTCTATAGTGTGTGTGTGTGTGTGTGTGTGTGTGTGTGTGTGTGTGTGAGTGTGTGTGTCTATGTTCCGTGATGTATAGTTTCTATTCCTGCCGTTCCATTATAGTAGTCGTTGATGGTGCGACATCGCCCAATGGTGTCCCATAGGTTTATGTCACATCGCCTACTATGTTTCTTGTCTCCATAACTGATCTTTTGCCGTCAATTTATGCACACTTCACCTCTCTTTCCCTCCCCTCCTCCCTTTATTACTCCCATCTCATTTTGGACTTGTGAACATTTCTAAATACAATAATGCTAAAACGCAATAGCTCCCTACTTCTCTTTTGAAAAGTCACTTGTTTCCCTTTTTTCAATTTTTAAAACAATGGAGAATAACCCTGTAAGAAGAAAACCTGCTTGCCATAACCTCATCCTGCACGCTCACATAATCTGTTTTGCAACAGCTGGGAATGTTTGTTGGAACCGTTATTACTGTTCTTGTGAGCAGATAATTCATATCTCCATGAGATATAATTGCCTTAACATGGACTACTGCTCACATGTCTGGGATACCTCTTCGTCCGCCTCTCTGTTAGCAGTAGTGGAATAAAAGGCCTTATATCCAGGTATCTCCTCCCTCCAACAAGCCCTCTCTGTACGCCACGATATTGTTGTCTTTTCAATGTTCTACAGATATCATTTTACAGCTGCTCTTATGAGATGTCTGTATGTATCTCTCATACCAAGGCTTAGAGCCGAGGCACACGTTTGGTTAGTGCTTCCCACCGTTTCTGTGTAAAGACTGGCTGCTTAAGGATTGACCGTTTGTGGAACTCTCTTCCCCACCTTATCTTTTTATTTTCCTGTAACACTGCTGCCTTTGAGAGTTAGTTCTACAAACGCCTATGGAGTCCTAATTGATTTTTGTATTCTCTTTCTGTCTCTTCTTTCCTTTCATCCGAGATGGCTTTGATTAAAGCATGTTTCGCCAGTCTTTTTATTGTGAGTGACAAAGCATGTTTTGCCAGTCACACTGAAACATCAAAATGGTTGAAACCCATAAAATTCACACTAGAAACAACATGATCCATAAAAGCGTTAATCAGTTGCTTCAGAAACTGAGGCCTATACTTTGGCCCCAAGAGGGAAAAGACATTTGAACCGCCTTATATCCGTTTCCCAACATGTGCTAGAACACCCTTAGAACTAGACTAACGTACCATAGGTAGATTTTCTAATAGCTATACAAAGCCCCTTCTTCTATTAGATACTGTAGGATAACTTGAAAGATGGTATTACATATCTTTACCATCTAAGCAACGGTTATTTGTATAACAAAACGATCAGAGACAATGTTTCATGATCAGCCACAAGGACTGTTCTGTCTAAATCCCGATTTCCTGACTAGACATCCTGATATCACAGTCATGTAAGATGTTAACACCAGGTCAGAAACTTAAGTTAAGGTTTTTGTACTGTACATTGAGTAGAACCTTACTGAGTGAAAAGTAAAGCATTGTAATAGGGAACGCCACTCGAATTGAATGAGTTCTGATCTGGATAATACTTTTGCAAACTAACAAACATAACTAAGCGATATAGCTAGGAATAATATTCTTTTGTTGACTTTCCCATGATTAACCAATCTTTACAACTGATCATATGTATCGACATAAGCCTCATTAATGGGAATAAAATCAACCTAACAAAAACTTTGACGTGTGGGTAACCCGAGAGACATAGTCCAAATCATCATACATCCATGGTACTTGTTTATAACAAGACCTAACTTGCTTTATGTCCATATGTTTAGTTATATACACTGATGGTCGAATGTATGTAGTTTTGCCGCACTATAACATGTGTTGTATAAAGAAAACTTACAAACTGACCAATCTGGGACATACGAGGAGCAGGGTGACCACAGTCCCTCACCGATGAAAATTATGCAGTCGAGTACTTGTATGTGGCTGAGTAATAATGATCAGCCCCACCTACAGTCTTGCGGGTCCACACATTTCTGACTTTCTGTGTTTTTGTACAGGATGAGCAAAAATCACTGTGCATCTACTGTAGACGACGAGTACGTAATGACAACATCAAATGTTTGATGTGGCAGCCACGTTCCAGTAGACACGCATCTACAATCTACATGTCTTATCCTGTTTTCAAAGACACGCGATGGTGATGGCCACTTTCGGTTCGGGGGTGTGACCATGGTTACCAAATATCCTTTGTAATTATTCTGTGGCAGAACACATCGCGCACTAGCTTCATGGGTCACGAGCTGTGTGCAGTAGCACCGTTCTGTTGGGAGTAGCCGCGGGCATTTTCATCCACGTTTTAATATCCAATAAAGGGGTAAGTAATCAGTTCACAATAACCTTCTGAGTTGATCGTGTCACCGAAGAACTTGGGTTCGGTTATCCAATATCGTGATATGGCGCACCACGCACCAACCTTATAATCATGTACTGGTGTTTCCTTAATCTTATGCGCATTGGTCGCCGACCAAACACGGCTCTTTTGGGTAATGATGTAACCGGATTAATGAATTCACACCTTATCGGTAAAGGAAGTGACGTCCAAAATATCCTCCTCACTGGCGTAAAAAAAAAGTCTAAACCATCGTTTATATTCAGCACACTTGATGATGTCCCATTCTTTCAGTTCATATACTGATGTTCTTTTGTAGGGATGCAGGTGCTGCTTCTACAGTACTCTACTTTTGCTGCTCTACTAGAAGCTTGTCTTTATTTGTTCATTTTTGTATAATTTTTTTACGTTAGAGGCTCCAGTCACAAACAACAGTCTACATCAGGGACGGGCCTTAATTGAAATATATTGAGGTTAATGAAAAGGAAAAGGAAGAGACAAGGAAGGGAAAGTATTTACATATTCTACAGGTGGTTTGAAACCTGCCTTGTAAAATGTGCCATGTCATAGTCACTGAGAAAGATATGAGGGAAAGAAACAGTTATCAAAACGGCCCACCTTTGAGTTGCCAACGGGCACTTAGTAATCATGTGACGCAGCAGCTTGCCGAGTATTGCGTGGTCTGGCTAGTGGTGGGGAAACACTATCAGCCAGTTCTTCGGAGCAAAAACCAAAGTGATAGCTATAGAAGAGGGAAAGTTAACCAACATTGCGGCGCAGGTTTTCAAGTTAGCCTGGGAGAGTTTGTATGTCGGACCACTTTGGACTCAACTCTGTCAATTAAGAATGCAGAGCTAGAACCACCCCAAACGTGAGAGCAGTGCTCAATACAGAGATGGATCAATCTTTTGTATAAACGGAGCAACTGTTCGAAAGATAAGAAATTTCACTAACTAAACAGGACTCCCACTTTCTTAGAGGCAGACTTATCTATACCTGTAATGTTGGGTTTCCAAGAAAGAGTGGATGTAACAGTAGCACCAAGTATGTTCACTCAATCAAGAGGTGGAATTGCAGATCCGTCAAAGGACAGAGAAATATTGTGAGGACTTTATGACAGAGAGATGGATAGAGGCTGGGTCTTGGAGGCATTAAACTTAACTAGATTTCGTCTACCCCACTGACATATTCCTGTCTAGGTCTGAGTTTATTGAAGAAGTTACGTCGTACCGAGATGTTGGTCGAGTGAGAAACGAGCAGATTTGAAGAATGTGGAGGAATGCAATGTTGAGTCATTAGCTGATGAGTGCATTTGGTTATTTATTAAAAGAAAAAAGAAAACCGTTGATGAGAAAAAGTGTAGGAGACAAAAGAACCTTGAGGGACACTCCTGTTGATAGAGAAAAGGGGAAAAGGCTGATCCGTCAACAACCACAGAGAGATCAGCCATAGATGAAGCTGGATATGAGAGTGGCAAAGTGAGAGAGGGAAGTCAAAAGAGGGGAGCCTGTAGATGAGATCCTGATGCCACACTCCGTCAAAAGCCTTAGATATGCCAAGGGCAACTACTCATGACTTCCCAAAATCTTTCAGGGATGATGACCAGACATTAGTAAGGTAGGAAAGAATATCACCAGTAGATCTCGCCTTACGGAAGCCATACTGGTGATCAGAGAGATGACCGCGAGTTTCAAGTTGTCTGACGATACGGTAGTTGAGGAGGGATTCAAAGAATTTGGAAATGGTAGATATTAGAGTAATAGGAGGATAGTTAATGGTCATAACGGTCACTCTTCTTAGTGATGGGATGTACCAATGCATGCTTCCAAGAAGAAGGGAAAGTTCTGGTTTTTAAATAGAAACGGAACAGACGAGCAAGCACAGGTGCAAGTTCAGAGGCACATTGTTTTAGTACACGGGGATGGATACCATCAGGACCATAACCCTTGATTGTGTCTACAAAAAGAAGCGCTTTTCAGACAGTCCAAAAAAACATTACGGGAAGAGACATAGGATTGGTAAGAGGAGCATCAGGGGGTGAAGGAATGTTAGTCATCTAAGGTGGGGTTAGAGGAGAAACGGAAACCAAAGAGAGTTGTTTTGTCTACCGGAGAGACAGCTACAGTACAGTCAGAAAGGGAAAGTGAAGGAAAGGTAGAAGTTGTTAGAGATGCCCTTAGGTAAAACCCAATAAAACCTATCAGTGGATGACGAGGAGAGGTTTTCCCACTTCCTTTGAATAAAGGAACGCTTTGCCTTATGGATAACGAGCTTGTGATGTCCAAGATGTTGTGCGTTGATCAGCTTCTGGTCATGAATCACCTTTCCACGGTGTGTGAAAGAAGAAAGCTAAGGTGTAATGACTGTCCAAGTAGGCAAGGAAAATAGAAAGGAGGGAGAATGAAATGGTAAATTTTGCAATACCACGTAGTGACCTTGAATACATCTTAGTAAGGGTACCGGTAGCGACCTGTTGGAAGAGATAGGAAAAAGTAAGTGTTTGGATTTAGTACTATGCAAACGTAGGAACTGGGGTGAGGAATAAGGGTAAGAGTTTTCTAAGGGAGGAATGTGACGGAGAGACAGCCACAATTCTGCCAACCTTGACCTACAGGTGAATAACAAGGTTTTGTAATAGAAACATTTATATGATCCAGGTTGGTGAAGTAAGCTGTTTGAAGGGCGTTTGTGGTGTGATAACTAGATGTAAATATTGATGAAATATAGAGATGTGGGATGTTGGAGAGATGGAGACATGAGTGAGGTGTTATTGTGGGGTTAAAATATTATTGTAGTGGAAGAGGAGCGTCATCAGTTGATAGGAAAAATATGAAAAAGTGAAGTAGAAGGAAACTGAGTGAGGGGAAGGTATACGGTATCCTGGAAGAGGAAAGTAGGAGGACTCGGGAAGGTGTCCAAGTAGAAGGAGCCTGTTGGGCTGGACAACCTGGATATCTTTTTACTATAGGTACGAGAAACAAGGAGAGTTCCCAGGGGCAAAAGACTCATCAGATACACATGAACTAAACTTTGTGATTAGCCTTTTTCATAGACTTACATATATATAATGACAAGGTTAACTGAAAAAATATAGTGATTGTACATTTTGTGTCCAGTTTTGGGAGGTGATAAGCGACGAGCATGGCATTGATCCAGTGGGCCAGTTCGTTAACGACGATGAGACGAGCAGCATGCAACTTGAGAGGATCAATGTCTACTACAATGAAGCTTCAGGTATGCTATCTCCAACTTCTGTACAGTGAATGGATGTTTGTCTTTTCTGAATTGAAAATTCAGAAGCTGCACTGTTTGTTTCTTGAATTGTTAATACAAGTCCTACTCTTTATCGTAAGCATGTTCATGTTAAGATTTTTCTTTTAATGAAGTCTGGATTTGAGCAACTGCTGTTTCGCTAAGTTTCTGATCATTATCATAACCTTCATTATGATAATAATAATAATGATAATAAAGTAATTATAATGATAACGATAATTATTATTAGTATCATTATTATTATTATTCAATCACCTGACAGGAAACACTCTAAACAACATACACTGTCATAAGTTCCATACTATGTGTAGAATAAGTTTGCCATTCCAGGCATGTTTACCACTAAGTATTAAAGGCAACGAGAAAGACTTCTTTTGCTAACATTACTGAACCATATTTCAGCTACTGTTATGGAAATTTTGCACAGTTTCCATGCTGCACTCTATGCTTATTGTTATATATGGAATATGATGCTTTTTCTTTTGATCTTTTCAAGTTACAGGTTCCAGTCACGGACAAAAGTCCATATAGGAAATATAGAGAGTTTAATGAAAGGAAAAAAGAAGAGAAGGGAAACATTTAACGAATTCTGGAGGAAGTGAAAAATCTGTCCTTTTAAAATGTGCCAGGTCATAGTTATTGGGATATTGATTATGGCCATACTTCAGCTAATGTTCAAGAAGGTGTCGTCTCATAAGTCTTGTCTCACACACCCCAAATAATGCCAGTAACAAATTTTAGACGACAGATTTTAGCTTCCATAGAAGTCAGAGGTTAGTCAATCATTTTCTTGCAATAATTGATTTTTCAACTAATGTTGATAAAACCCTTTAAGGAGATGCTTTTTAACAAGCCCCATACCATGAAGATGGTAAGGGATGGTGAATGGCATACAAAGGTATACAAACAGGATCAGACCATTAGGTCTATTCAAGGCTGTTTGTGGTAGTGGAAGAGATCGGAAGCTTAAGAGGTCACTGAGGTGAGAGTAGAGAGGCAAAGAGATGACGTAAAGAGAAAAACCCGTAACCATCACATATGACTAAGGAGGCTTAACTACTGTCAGTTGTGGACTTAGTGTGAAGACTTATGTAGTTTATCTTTAGAGGCATCTATGGTACTGCTCTCCACTACTCTAATTGGTAAATAATTCCATATTCTAGCAATCATGCTGAACATGCATCTCTCGCACAAACCAGCACTGCTTCCTTAAACACCTCCCATTCCTCACCCACTCCCCTCGCTTCATTTACTCTCACCTTTTGGCATTCCACTCTAAATCTCTCCTAGCATTTATTCACACAAATTTCTTTTCAAAGCACATTTACTCTCACCACTCTCTTCCCACCGGTACTATTTTCTTCTTTTTCAAAAACCTCTACAAATCTTCACCTTGCCTTCACAAGATGGTGATCAGACATTCCACTAGATGCCCCTCTAAGCACATTTACATCCAAAAGTCACTCTTTTACATGCTTATCAATAAATATGTTATCCAATAATGCCTGTTCACCATCTCTCCTACTCACATACGTGCGCTTGCAAGAGGTCAAATTGGTGCGCGTGATCTAATATTTGCTGATAACCACGAGGAGAATGAACACCGATAAGTTCCCAAGTGCACTTCCGTGTAATGATCACATCGTCAGGGGAGATACAAGAGAAGACGTAGAACAGTCAGTTGATATAAAAGGAAGAGACGTAGCTAATACGCCAATGGTAAACAAGCGTTACCGGATGGATGATGTTCGGCTCTGGCATCATGCCTGTCAGAAAGTTTTATTATGTGGACAGGAAAGGGAACTGTTTAAAAATTTTGCTTACGACAGAGCTATTCAGCTTGTATAGACCTTCACAGATCTTAATATTACAAATCTTTGTGTATTTAAGAGAAGATTCATTGATATTTTTCTTGGTAAAGGAGTAACAGTTGATAACCGAACTAGTGTTACTCCAGTCAGTACAGTGGTCATAATTCTTAATATGATTAAACGCAGTATTTAATTCTTGTCCTGTTCTTACACTATATGTGTGTTGCTTAAGTCTAACACAAAGATCCTTACCAGTCTGCCCTATATAAAACATATTACAGCTTTTAAAAGGAATTCTGTAGACACATCCAGTAGAATTTTCTGGCGAGTTTTTTTATATAGGTCTATACAAACTGGATAGCTTTGTCGTAGGCAAAATTTGTAAACATTTCCCCTTTCCTGTCCACATGATGATAAAATTCTATGACAGGTATGATGCCAAACCCGAACACCAACAGTCCAAACGCCACTATCCAGTGATGCTTGTTTACCAGTGGTGTCTTAGCTACGTATCTTTCTTGTATATCAACTCACTGTTCTATGTCTTCTATCTCATTTTTGTATCTCTCCTGACAATGTGAGCATTACACGAAAGTGCACTTGGGAACTTATCGTGATTCATTTTCCTTGTGGTTATCAGCAAATACGTATACTTCTGTATGTCCCTCCTTTTAAACCATGTATTCCCAGTCACCTTTCCTTTTTCAGCACACAGCTCCACAAATTGTTCACTATTCCATTCATGATAATGAATATTTCATGCCCCCTGCTCCCCAGACACCCTCAACTACCACGTGACTCCCCTTTGCATTCGAATCACCCATGACATACCCAGGTTCTTACGTCAGAACTGCTGACACACTCACTCAGCTGCTCCCAAAACACTTGCCTCTCATGATCTTTCTTCTCATGGCCAGGTGCATAAGCACTAATAATCACCCATCTCTCACTATCCACTTTCA
>JAUUDZ010440776.1:0-13146 GCA_032361705.1 Panulirus versicolor
GCAATACGGCACCCGATCAACAAGGTAACCCACGCAATACACCTGGTAATCCGATCTGATTTGCAATAGGCGGAGGGGGTTATCTGGCGAGCCTCCCCCGCTCCTGCAATAAACTAATAGAGTGGCTGGACGGGTGGCGTCTACTCGAGGTGCCTTCCGCTCGTTTTCATGCTGTTTGAATTAATGGCTCTGCTAACACGGCACTCCGCGCGCGCGCGCCCAGCTCTGCCACTACACTTCGCCAGCTATCTTTAAGCCTTCGGACACGTGGGAATTCAACTGTAGCTTTCATCCATGCGCGTTTCTTCCTGCCAGCTACCTCGTTGTGTGGCGGAGGGTAGCAATGCGAAGGCTAGAGGCGAATGGAATCATCGTATGTGGCGTGAGGACGGTGTACAGACGTGAGGAGTGAACAGGTCAATGTGGGAGGGTGGCTGAGCAACTGGGCGCTGGGGAATGCCTCACGTGTGTGGGGGAACTGCTGATCTCGCCAGATTTACCCCCCTCTGGCCTACCACTGCGACAAAACCCCAGTGGTGCTATCCCCATACACACACACACCCACATTTCTCATCCTCCTCCACCCTCGCCAGAATTACCTATCCCCCTTCCCGGATCTTTCCTCACCGCACGTACGAAAAGTCTGGTGATATCTGAGCGTGTGTGTGGAGTCGACAGGAGCCACCATGACATGTGTGGCCCAGGCAGCAAGTGATCGAGGAATCCATTAGTTTCGAGTGCGATAAACAGCGGCGAGGATAACAGTCCCTCACTGCTGCTGACGGTGGGGGCAGCAGCAGCCGCCGCCACCCCTGTGGCCTGCCGCCACTCTCTCTCTCTCTCTCTCTCTCTCTCTCTCTCTCTCTCTCTCTCTCTCTCTCTCTCTCTCTCTGGCCGCTTATGCTGACAGCCTCGCGGTTATCTGGGCACATGCACGTCTCCCGCCTGATAATTGGCCTGGGTGGAGGAAGGGAGGGTCGGAGTGAGGGGAGATGTAGAGGGGTGAGGGGAATGGTAATGGATGAAAGGGAGGGAGGTGATTGGTAAGAGAGGCAAGTGACAAGGGCAGCCAGCAGACGACCACTGGCAGGGAAAAAAGAAAGATCGACAACTGGAGTCTGGAACATCATCTGTGGGGAGCGAGGCGTTTCCAGGAACCTGATGAAATATAATTCCAGTTTCATCATAAAGTATGATATAGTCTGGCAATGCAAATAATACATACAGTTACAGAATGCAGAAGGGCAGGTGGTAACGGAGAATACAGAGAGGGAACGTAAGGAACGCTGAGAGTGGTGTTACAATGTTGGTGCCTCTGTGTGTGTGGCTATGGCCGCGTCAAACTCCGAGGTCTTGACGACAAGCCACTCCTCCTGCGGTACATGATGGATCATAACGGGCTTCGTGAAGCAGACTAACGAGACTGCCTGTTTAATCTCGAGTGTAGCGGGCTAATGGCGGCATGAAGGCAATCCCAGACGTGGCCATTACATCTCTGGCTAAGTTTGCAAGAGCAGAAACAGTGACGCTTACAACAGGATGGCAAGGGCCGCTGCTGCTGTGTGTGTGTGTGCGCGGCATCTCGTCCTTTCCAGAGGCGAGTGTGTGTACATAGAGCGAGTGCGGCCTGTGTGCGCGTGTGTGTGTGTCCAGCTGACGGTCCCAGAGCCAGCCACCGCGAAGTTCATGATGTGATAATGACGAGATAAACTCCGCGGATCACATGACTTTGTTTTCCCAGAGTCTTCCCTCCCTCGCTTCAAAGCCACCCCGGCTAAATTTCGACGGTGGAATGAAGGGAGTATTTACTAGTTCTTCAGCCCTCATCACCGCTTCTGCTGATGAAGTTGTAGCTGTCTTGTTAAAGTTGTTATTCCATCATAACTTGTCATAAGACGAGGCGAGGGGAGGCCGGCGTGTGGCGGGAGGGACCGACCCCATCACACCAGTGTGACTCACTCCACCCTCCAGGCCTGGGTCCACACCCCCAGCCTCTCACTCCACCCTATGGGTCTGGGTCCACTCCCCTAGCCTCTCACTCCACCCTCCCGCATCCATCGCCCTATCATCTTCCTCAACCCTCTCTCAACCTTTCATCTCCCTCTCCCTCCCTCACCATACAGTCTCTCTAACTCATCCTATCGTCTCCCTCCACTCTTCCTTACCCTACCATCTCCTCCGCCCTCTCATCTTTCTTCATCTTCCCCCACCTTACCGTCTCCCTCCATCTCCCCTCATCCTAAAATCTCCCTCTACCCTCCCTCCTACTAATATCTCCCTCCACGCTCCCTCAGTCTACCATTTCCTTCCAACTACCCCTTTCTAACCTGCTCATAAGGATGAATGGGTATGACAGACGTACGTACGTACGGACGGACGGATGGACGAGTTGCGATGATTAATGTACGGACGGAACGACGGATGGTTGGGGACGACCAGTGTGTGGCCAGACGCACGCAAGACGCGACACTTTTGACACATACTTACCATGAAAAAAAATATACATATACAAACTACTTAGTCTGTTGCCTTGCGCTGCCACCGAGACACCTTACGAACTTCTAAACGTCCTGTGATGTCAGACGTAACACCTCTAACTTCCATTTGTAGAGGAAGATTACCGTAGATATGGGCGATCCAGGGCAGTGGTGGTGGTGGGGGTGGAGACAGGGTGCGTGAGACGGTGTGTGTAGGTGGAAGGTGTGTAGGTCGAGGGCCTGTACGTGGAAGGTGTACGTGTGGAGGGCGTGTAGGTCAAAAGACAGCAAGTCGAGGGCGTGGAGGTCGAGGGCGTGGGCGTTTACACAGGAATACAACAGAAAAAAACAGGTAACAGAAGACCTGTTAGCCAACGACGAGGTTATCTGCAAGTTTCCCACACTAACACTTAGGATAGTTAAGGTCAGGATAGGGGAGTAGGGAAGAGCCTCTCCCCACACTCCGGCAACACTAGCCAGCACGGAGAGAATGGAAGACAAACCATATGTTGCTAGAGGAAGACAAACCATGTGTTGCTGGAGGAAGACAAACCATATGATGCTAGAGGAAGACAAACCATATGATGCTAGAGGAAGACAAACCATGTGTTGCTGGAGGAAGACAAACCATATGTTGCTAGAGGAAGACAAACCATGTGTTGCTGGAGGAAGACAAACCATGTGTTGCTGGAGGAAGACAAACCATATGTTGCTAGAGGAAGGCGAACCATGTGTTGCTGGAGGAAGACAAACCATGTGTTGCTGGAGGAAGACAAACCATATAATGCTAGAGGAAGACAAACCATGCGTTGCTGGAGGAAGACAAACCATGCGTTGCTGGAGGAAGACAAACCATGCGTTGCTGGAGGAAGAAAAACCATGCGTTGCTGGAGGAAGAAAAACCATGTGTTGCTGGAGGAAGATAAACCATGTGTTGCTGGAGGAAGATAAACATGGCATTTTAAAGAGAAAGAAAATAATGCAATACTTATCCATACAATTTTTCTACACTGCTATACATATACGGTTACAATTATGGGCACCATATATATAAAGATTTCTCCTTTAGTCATACCAATACATTTTCTTTTCCGTACGTGTTTCTGAAGGCTTTTAAAGTCTTTATAGTAACGCTGTCTGATGGTAACTTGTGCCAAAGGTCAAAAGTTCCATTTACCTTCAGAAAACAAGAGAAAAAATCATAATTTGCTTGACGTTTTGTAACTTCAAGTTCTACTCCATTTGTTCTCGTACCTGCAACATCTTCATGAAATCCTCTGTCAATTCTATTCAGAATACTGAAAACTTGTACTCAAGTTACTGCGAAGTCTAGGATTTTTAAGGGAAGAGGAATTTAGTCTTCTTATGGATGGAATTAGTTTTTGCAGCCTTTCTTTGAATCTGTTCGAGGTTTTCTTCACTCAATCACTTTTGGTGGATGTCAACTGGACCACATATGGAAAACGTGTTCAGAATTATTTCTGATGATTCATTCACTCTCCATGTTACTAGTTATACAGCCTAGTCTATGCTATGTTATCTTTTTCAGTACGTCAAAGTTAAGCTAACTGAGGCAATTTAAGGCACATTTCTTCTCTCCTTTCACGTAAGCCTTAGCGCCATCTGACCTCCTGCAAGACTCGTGGGGCTATGCTATTGTGGCCAGAAGCTTTGTTGAGATTGATTACACCCTAGCCCTAAGACAGGAATCCAATTCATCGACCATATCTTTAGAGAGGATGAACAGCTGGGTTGACTGTGGACAGACTGCTGCAACCTACACGCTCGACCTGCACCGCTGAGGACCATGAAATATTTCAGTACTTGGTGGCTCCTGACATCTGTCAACTGACGAGGCATCCACGAACCTTCTTCTTCGGCCGTGAACACAAAATCGACGGAATTATTGACAGTGGAAGACCATTTCTTTGTCGTCGTTTTTATGTTGGCAAGTTTGTTTGTTAGCCCTGGTTCGTTTGTTAGCAGTCCTGGTTCGTTTTTTAGCAGTCCTGGTTCGTTTGTTAGCAGTCCTGGTTCGTTTATTAGAAGTCCTGGTTCGTTTATTAGCAGTCCTGGTTCGTTTGTTAGCAGTCCTGGTTCGTTTATTAGCAGTCCTGGTTCGTTTGTTTGCAGTCCTGGTTCGTTTGTTAGCAGTCCTGGTTCGTTTGTTAGCAGTCCTGGTTCGTTTGTTGGCAGTCCTGGTTCGTTTGTTAGCAGTCCTGGTTCGTTTGTTAGCAGTCCTGGTTCATGTGTTAGCAGTCCTGGTTCATGTGTTAGCATTTCTGGTTAGTTTGTTAGTCCTGGTTCGTTTGTTAGCATTCCTGGTTCGTTTGTTAGCAGTCCTGGTTCGTTTGTTAGCATTCCTGGTTCGTTTGTTAGCAGTCCTGGTTCGTTTATTCCTTTCCTTCCCTTTTTTTTCCTCTGTTCTACGGATCTGAAGAATTTCTTAAGAACTATGTTTTAAATTTGTGTATTTTCTTTTTCTTTCTACCTCTGCTTCCTCATGAATTCATGGCGATCTTTACTGCTTTCAGGCGATCCGACTCTCCACGTAGTCAGTTATCAGCATAAATCAAGACACCTTCCTCTGTTTTCTGTAAAAGATTTTTGGAACACAGTTCGTTAATTCTGCGAGAAAAACATATAAGTTTTCTGTATTTCTCCCCCACCATGTTTCTGTAACTGTAGTGATGTTGGGCATATCGTTAGACCATTTCCTTGTAACACTTCCTTGCAACACTTGCTTGCAACATTTGACTGTAGTATCAGGTGTACGTGCATCTAATTCTGCATTAGGATTGATGAGCGCCTTGGGAATTAGGTGTTCGGAACCACTTGTATTACAAGTTTAAACCATTAATGTTTAACTCATGGATGACTGGTACGTTCATATACAGCGGGGAGGGGGGGGGGGGGGGTATGTGTAACGTTTTAGGTGTGTTAAGGGCGGTCAAAGGTGTGTAGGGGTAGGGTGAGTGCGTGTCGAGTAGGTCGAGTGTCTTGTGTGGATAAGGTCGAGGGTGTGTAGGCTGCATGCATGACATGTTGGAGGCCACCACCCACCCGGGGCAGACCAAAGCCTGGGGTTAGGACTTAAAGGGTTTATCTTGGCTCGAAACCTCCCCTAATGACCTCTGACCCCACTCTACCTGCCAATGACATTTCTCAGCAATAATAATAATAATAATAATGAATAATAATAATAATGAATAATAATAATAATGAATAATAATAATAATAATAATAAATAATCATCATCATCATCATCTTTATTGAATTTCCTGTTAGCAGAAATCAAACCCATACAGAGTAAACATACCCGAATATACACCGTGTGGCTATAAACAATGCGAGGAGGTTAAACAGGCAGCACCTACCAGCATTACATTTACGAAGGCATTTCTACCCCTTCGTTCCTTGACACGAAGGTTTATTCCAGTACACATGTAGCCTGGTTCAGGTATACGATGCATATACATTATAGTGAATACGTTTCCCAACGCCAAACGTAAAAATCTAAAACTGACGAAACACGTATCTAATAAGCACAACAAATAATGTGAAACGATAAGTCGAAAAGGTGAATGGAGTCAAAGAGCGACCCCGCCAGAGAGGGAGGCGAGTGTGTGTGTGTGTGTGTGTGTGAAGCCCAGACGAAAGTATATTCCTCAGGTATAAACATTATCCCCTCGCCTAAGCATGTTATTTCATCGGCATTCTCGGCCTTTGAGGGAGTTGCGGATCCCTTTTCCATCTGGGATTTATTAAAGTTGAAGGGAATTCAGCGCGCGTCTGTTTAGCATTCGGCCGTAAAGAGGATCAAGGAGAGAAAGGTGGAAGAAAGGTCATTGCCTGTATCCCCGAGCGAGGAATTATCTTATTTATGGAAGAGCGGCGTAAAGGCCACTTCCACGGGGCCAACCGAGTCTGCTCACACACTGTTAACAATTCATCCGCCAGCCAGTCACGTGCTCTTTTCAGATCGTGTTACAATCTTGTCAAGAGGAGGTCACGCCGCGGAGGGTGCTACTTAACGTTGACCAGTGCTCAGAGAGGTTCAAAGATATACCAATACTAATGTTATATAATATCAACAGCATCACAGGAATGACCTCACAGACTCTTTGTCAGCAGAGACTCGCCCTCGTGGTAAACAAAGGTTCATGATAGTCAGAAATGCTCCATCTCCTGTTGGGATGGCCTTACACTCACTAAAAACACCTCACAGTTGCTGAAATTGGATCACATTTCATAATAAATGTCTTACACTGAAGTCATAACAGACCTATAGTCCTTGTCAATAAAGGATCACACATTTTTTACAAAAAAACGAACACACAGCCACAAACGCCCAACTTATATCAAGTACGACACATATTTGATGTACACGAAAAAGTTGGGACATTACACACACACTCAATCTCACAATTAGCTGAGGGATCAGAGGGAGCGAGGTGGTCTGTGTGTCTCTCTCCCACAGCACAAAGCTTATAGTTCCTGGCCAGACAACTTCACAACTCTCTCCACCATGTCCAGGAACTCCTCTATGACCAGGAGTTCCTCCGTGTCCAGGAACTCACTCCCGTGTCCAGGAACTCCCCTCCGAGTCAAGGAACTCCCCTCCGTGTCAAGGAACTCCCCTCCCGGGTCAAGGAACTCCCTTCCCGTGTCAAGGAACTCCCCTCCCGTGTCAAGGAACTCCCCTCCCGTGTCACGGAACTCCCTCCCGTGTCCAGAAACTCCCCTCCGTGTCCAGAAACTCCCCTCCGTGTCCAGAAACTCCCCTCCGTGTCAAGGAACTCCCCTCCGTGTCCAGGAACGCCCCTCAGGCAGGGATGCAGTACACCAATCCTCTTACCTAGCGAGATGGCAGCAACACTCCACTTTATTTACACGTGAATCCCCTGACCACGACGGTACGACGACGCTTCGGTAGGATGACCTGGCCTTTGACCTGACGCTCAAGGTCTCAGGTCAAAAGCAAGGACCATCATAACCGCCACGGGTGGGTCGTACACAACGGTCTCCCCGACTGACATCAGTCTCAGTAATGCCAAGAAATCCACCACCGTCACGCAAACCAAAAGTTAAACTAAAGATCTTCCGAGTTCCTGGGAATAGGCAAATTCCAGTATGCTGCTGCTGCTGCAATGGCTTCTTTATACACCTCCTTATGTCGCTCCCGGGCCAACACGTTCACCAGAGGTAGTTAGAAGAGAAGGGGGTGGGTGGGGGTAGGGTGGGGGTTAAAGGAGTCGGCTGGACGGGGAAGAGAAGGTCATGGGGAGGACCCCCCCGGAGGGCGCAAGGTGACGATATCCTTAACTGACGGCTGGAGAGGAGAGCAGGATGGCCGTAGGATCTCTCCTCTGCTCCTACATACTGTCTACACTGTTCTCCTCATCACGATCCTACTTGACTGTTTCATTTTATCATTTATCGTCTTCTTATCATATTCTTTTGCTCTAGTTCATCCTTCCTCCAAATTCTTCTCTCCCCTCATAAATTCCTCACAAATATCTGTCCCCTCAACTTCTTCAAGAGCCAGGAAACACCTCACACCTCATGCCTCCTCCCCCGCCTCACCCTACCTCATACCAGCTACCTTGCCTCTCCTCGGCTGCCCTGCCTCGCCTCAGCTGTCTCACCACACCTCAACGTATCCTTCCTCACACTGCCTCTCCTCAGCGTCCTTCTCCCTCACCTCACCTTAGCTGACCTTATCTCCCTCTCTCCCCCTTCCCATCCCCTACCAATCAACCTTTCCAACCATC
The DNA here is from genome assembly GCA_032361705.1 of Panulirus versicolor. Taxonomy (NCBI): domain Eukaryota; kingdom Metazoa; phylum Arthropoda; class Malacostraca; order Decapoda; family Palinuridae; genus Panulirus; species Panulirus versicolor. The sequence continues at coordinate 8,252 of JAUUDZ010440776.1, forward strand.
TCTTCCCCTCTCCCTCCTATTCCATTTCTACCATCCATCTTCCACGTTTCCCTCCACCTCGTTTTCTTTTTTTTTTTCCACCCTACACTTAACGTCTCCCTGCGCCCTTTAGTCAGTCTCCTACCCACTTCACCTCCTGTATTACCTCGTACCCTCTTCTTTTCCCCTACTCTACCCGTCCCGGCCACTGGTGTACGCACCCGGTCCTCGCCACGGGGCCACGAACACACCCCCATAATTCCTATCTCTCAAACCGTATAACTGCATTGACGGTAGTCGGCGGGAGGAATTGGCGAGTGAAGTAGTCGTTCTGAAGGTCGTTAATGCTCTAAGGGGTCATTAAACGAGGTCGTTCCACGTAATAAACGACCTTCAACTTTTGCCTCTCTACTGGTGGTGCTGTTCTTGCTGGAGACCTAGAAATATGGTGGCCGGTACACCGCTGGGAGCGGCGGTGTTTGCTAAGACAGCCTGGCTGTCCGATGTCGTGGGGGTAAAAGCGTCTTGTCTGGGGGTAAAATTATCTCTGGGGGTAAAAGTGTCTTGTCTGGGGGTAAAAGTATCCTCTCTGGGGGTATGTGTCTTGTCTGGGAGTAAGAGCGTCTTGTCTGGGGGTAAAGGTATCTTCTCTGGGGGTAAAAGCATCTCGTGCGGGGGGGAAGTAACTTGTCTGGGAGGAAGATTATTAAGGAAGATTGGAAGGACCTGAGGCGCTGGGGATGGTATCAGGACGTGGGGAAGGGCGCTATGATACAGTCAGGAGCGTGAGGGCAGTACAGCCTGCGGGCGTTACTGTGAAACGTTACGTGTTGAATGAAAGATAAATACAATGTGTACATATGTAACAATTTCTAATTACCTAGGTGTTACTGTACGGGGAAGGGGTGCTACACCCGTGGGGGGGCGGCCCATTTCCTGAATTTTATCATACACCTTTTCAAACATTAATAATCTCATAACGACTCGGTTTATCCCATTCATCATCCACTTCTCTATACTATACAGTTACTACTCTACTTCCTTTCTAGCGTGTTTCATTCTAATTCCGTCCTATGGCCTCTGGTTGTTCAATCCTTGCATCTATCGAAGAACTGTTCATCATCTAAGACTCTACGTCATCAAGTTGGTTTACAAACTTAAAGGTTGTGATGAGGCTACACTTCACTCTTCCATGTTAGGCAAATTAACTGCCTTCAACCTCTGTACTTCAGCTTTCTTAACTCCGTTACCATCCTTGTTGCCCTCTCCTCTGGATCTCCTCTATTATCTCTTTGTGCTTCTTTAAGTGCGATGACCAAACATGAGTAACACACATTCCAAATCTGGTCTTGCGTAGGATCTTAACAGCTCACCGAATATTCCCAGATCCATATCCTTGAATGTTACTCTATTTGCCACCAGACAGTTGGAGGGATGTAAAATCCCAAGTCCCTATCACGTGATAAAGATTCCTTCAGCTTATCTCCTGCAAGACACTATTCATATTAAGGCCTTACTGGACGGTGACCCATCTTCGTAACTTTCCTATGTTTGCATTTCATCATCCATATATCAGACCGACCATCCATCTCCTTTGGAGTTTGACGACGTCCCCTTGTAAGTCGATGCAATCCTCCTTGTTTTTCACTCCCCCTCATCATCCTGGTATCATCTGCAAACAGGGTCTGACACGAGTCCAATCCTCCCGGCAAGTCATTCCACATAGAGCAAGAAGAGGAATGGTCCCAAAACAGATCCCTGTGGCATGTTCCTGGTGCCCTCGGCATCCATCGCTCCATCCCAACAAGATGGTTTTCTACCCATCGAAGGAGGAGGAGCCTCCTTCTTATTCCTCCCTGAAGGAGAACCAGCTTCTTAGCCAGCCTCCTATATGACAGTGTCAAATGATGATATCTGGTAGTCCAGAAACAGACAATTCACCCATCGTTCTCACTTGTTTTAAACCGAGCTTACTTTAGCATAGGAATCTCAAGTGTGTGTGTGTGTGTGTGTGTGTGTGTGTCAGGAAGGGGAGGGGGGGAGGTTGAGATGCAGGCAAGGGAAGGTTCCAGATGCACTGCACAGCGCAACGTGTGATCACAGACCAGTACAAACAAGGTTGCAAACTCGCGCGCAGACAGAGCTAGAGTTATTACGTAACAATACTCGTGCTGGCCCTAATGAATGATTTACCTTATTGTGAGTTACCTTTATGAGTGCTTAAGCTGTTGTTCTGTTCGTGTAGTGGGCAATAAAATGGTGTAATGTCCGAGCCTTCTGTGACGGTGAGCTATCTCACCAGGACAACGGGGATGGGAGGGAAGGAATGGGACGGGGTCGGGATGGGGAGGAGGAGAGAAAGGGGTGGGAGGGGAGGATGGAAAGGTGGGACTGGGCAGGTGAGGACGAGAATGGGGGAGGAATGGAGTGATGGGGATTGCTGATGATAGATGGGGGAGTGATGGGGTGAGCGAGCGAGGGCACACACACACACACACACACACAAATGGCGACACCTGATCTCAGTCCACTTCACTCCTTGGTTAATTAAGGTTTGTCTTGGAAAAAGAAATTAAATTCTTCGCCAGTTAAACAGGTAATCAATGACCCGTGAACCATGGGTTGATTGGCCTCCTGATCAGCCTCGTCCAATTAGCGCCCTCAAGTGCCCTCGCCAGTGCATCAGCCTCAGGGCAACCAATCTATGGGATTCGTCCAATCAGCGTCTCGAGCGGTGTTGCTTTACGTCAAGTCGTACGATCAGACCAGAGGACACGAAGACGACCATCGACATGACACACACACACACACACACACACACACCATGGGATATAACGCACCCCTCTTCACACCAATGTCATCAGCTGTAACGCAATCTCCACACACCCACACCACCACCTCTGCTCCCTCCTTAGTGAGGAGTTACGGAAGTGGTCTGGCAACGCTCGCCTTCAACCGTACAAGCAACAGGTATCCACCACAACCAGACCAGCGCGACGAGTACCAACTCTGACCAAGAGATGCACAGACACCTGACAGGCATCACTGTGTATGTGCCACAAGGTTTCACTGTAATGGATCTATGACAGAAAAGTATCCACTGCAGCAGCATTCACTCCGAGGTGCCTAGCCACTGTATTTATGTATGTAGCTGTATGTACCACGTCACACAGCTAAGCAACACGTCACCCATCCTGAACACGTTACTACAGTAGTTGTATGTACCACATTACACAGTGCAGCCACACGTCTGCCATCCTGGATACGTGAATATACGTCTATATTACGCTAGAACACGTCGCCAGCACGTCAGAACACGCTCTACACAATATCACAGATACTGCAGGTTTTGAACATATTATGAGCAAGCAATGATGGGGTCTTCCACTTTCCAATACATCTTGCAATCACAGTAACATGCCACTATACCATGGACTTAACATCATCCGTGTCTTTTCAGGTTTGTTTATCTTGTGAATAATGCAGAGCCCAAAGCTGTCGACGGTATCTTGTTTACAAAACGTGTGGTATGACTGGGTCAGTATGAGTGGTATGACTGGGTCAGTGTGTGGTATGACTGGGTCAGTGTGTGTGTGTGTGTGACCTAATACATGTCTGTCCATCACTGGATTTATGAGCAAGAAGGCACAGTTCACTGCAAGTTGTAGGCTACACAATCATTATCGTTTCAATATCAAAACATGACGGTACACCACACTACCTTCCTGTATGTACTCAATAGCTGTAACTGTAGCGTCTGCCTTCACGTGGACGGCTGTACCTCCCTCATGTAGATCACACAGCGAAAAACCTTTCACTTCCCTCTCCTGGTGTTGTTTACACCAGTCACAGTGTAGTGGTGATGACACCAGCCACCAGTGGTGATCCTGATGCTCAACTTTCTCTTCACAGGTAAGGCCGCCAAGTGTGCGCACAGCTACGCCACCACACCATCAACAGGTAAGACCTACAAGCCTCGCTTTCTGGTACAACACCATGACATTAAGAACAACAAAACAAGAACACTTTTCGACCATGGTCAACGCGAGATTCCCTGAACATAAACATCATGAAATATAGAGGAGCATATTGATTCATTTTTGCAAATGTTAGATAGAAACTCAATATACAGGAGATTTCAGAAATGAGTGGTAGAGACCCATATATATATATATATATATATGTTTTTTTTTTTTTTTTTTTTTAGTTTCCTGTATTAGTGAGTTAGTGCCAGGAACAGAGGTATGCACCAAGGTTCAAATATGTACATGAATTAAACTACATTTTCAAATATTTCATGGAATTTCATCCCTAGGTTTGATGTATGGATCCCAGCGAAGTCTTCAGAGTGTGGGTTTGGTATCAGATGGTATAGGGGCTACCCAGCAGCAGCAGCAGCCTCCCAGACCCATGTCAACATCCCCACCTCCATCTACGGACCATTGTAGCCTAATTGATAGTGATATTTATGGCAGAATTGGCATGACTCGACATGTTCAAGTTGGGGGGACCTTACCTGCGGGCTTTGGGAGACATCAGAGAGGTTATAGTTCCCTCCCTCCATCTCGACGACAGTCATTTGTACCTCAAACAACTGAGCAGCAGCAAAAGGATGAGCAACATCTGCAGCAGCAACAGCAACAAGCATTATCAAGAAGATCAAGTGTTGCTTCATATACAGCTGGAATGGATAGTAGAGGATTTCGGAGGCCAGCTGCTTCTAATCCTAGCACTCCAGAAAAAGTATTAGATAAGAAAGAAAAATCTGGTAAAAAGGAAAAGGATAAAGAAAAGAAGAAAAAGGAGGCAAAAACAGAAAAATCACCTAAGAAGAAGTGGTTTTGGACCTTGCCTCTGAGAAGAAAGAAGAAGAATAAAGACGAGTCTACAGAGGATGATGATGGAGGTTTTAAGGC
>JAUUDZ010440787.1:2135-24628 GCA_032361705.1 Panulirus versicolor
CCCCCCCCCCCCCCCCCCCCCCCCCCCCCCCCCCCCCCCCCCCCCCCCCGGACAATCCTGCATCAAACTGTTGCTGACGTTGACCTGGTCATTTATTTTCTTTTAATTTTCTCTGCTAGTTATCCCCAAGTACATTCTGCCACTATTTTCGTGTTCCACCTGCATTGTCAAAGCTCACGCCTTCATGCCATCTCGTTGCACAACAGGACTTGCAAATGTTAGGTGGGGGGGGAAACGTTATGTTTTTGCAAATAACCTACGTCAGTTACCCAGAGGGTGTAGACTATCGGCAAGATTCTCTCTATGCAACATAGAGGTTCAGTTTCCATGAAATGATCACATTACCAACACTTACTGCACTGTCTAGCCACCAGGAAGAAAGAGGAAAGAAGGTCGTAAAATCTAACATTTTGCTCAAAGTCTCTGTTTGTACTGAAAGGACGCAGAAGTATAAGGTTTGAACTTAATGAATACCGAACTATGTTCAACGATGACTCAAGCATCAGTTTTGAGGTCACCGAACCTCTGAGGGCTGACTAGCGATGTGTAGAAACCTTCACAAGATAATGGTGTGTACACACTGACTGACACCATTAACACAGTTCTGATTCGCTACCTTCGCAGCCATCAGCCAGTAGCCTTTGTGTATATTCTTATAAAACCTTCTATACTGCTGTGCGAGAGATCAAAACTGAGAGTCAAAGAAGTGCTATAGACGCACTTGTTCTCTGCCAAGATTGTAGGCAACAGAATGATCCTTCGTCTCAGCTTTGGCAGCATTAGCTGGACACATAAGTGACACGTAAATCGTAATCATCATTTAGTCCCTCCTCGTCAGTATTGAGACGGAAGTCATCTTTCAGCTGTGCCATTAATCCAATTCATATTTCGTATTCTTACCATCTTATTCTCTTATTCCTTATCATATTCATATCATTCTCTCTCTTTATCGTTGCTTCCAACGAGACGTTCTCTACCTCCAAACTCCTCCGCTTTGCTGCCTGCTCCATCTAGCTCTTTTATCTTCCTTTGCTTTCCCCAAGTTACGTCTCTCCCTCTCCTCCTTCCCTCGTCTATTTCCTTTTTTCCTCTTTGACCTCTTCCTCGCTCGCGGCGTCACCTTCAGCTGTTCTTCCTGCAGATCTTCCTGGAGCAGGTCATAAAATAATGCATTAAGCTAATGATGGCAAGAATGAGGGGGAATAACTCTCACTTTTCCTTCTTTACACTATTTTCTTGCAGACAAAGCCCCGCGCCCCTATTGTTGACGATGGAGACGGAGTGTGGGAGAGGGCCAGGAGGAAGGAGGAGGATGAGGATGAGGAGGAGGAGGTGGGGGAATAGCATTAGCAGAGAGAGATCAAGAGCAGGAAAACAAGGAAAAAAAAAACGTACTAAATCTCGTTGGATAAAGAGGTGAGAAGGTCTTCATTCCTCACAGGATTATGCTTAGCTGTGCTTGTGGGTAATGACCATAGAGAGCGTCCCGCTGTGCCAAACATTTCCTCCTCGAGGATGTGTGAGGGAGGCGAAAGGTTTATGATGTAGGTGATGAGACTCTCCACCTACAGGCGATATCACTCGCCTACTGGGCCATCATCACGAGTGCAATTACTCAACCAAATTGCAACTGTAATTAGAATAGGTTGTTGGTGACGTAGAATATCATTGATATTTCTAAAGCAGAATATACGATCACATCAGAAATAATATGACATGAAGAATACAAGGAAGAATGCAGATGACAATGGTGGCAACAAGCTCAAAAAAAAAAAAAGGACGCGAAGGAATATGTCAAAAGTCTTCACGTAATTAGATTTGATAGTCGAATTATCGATCCAATCGACTGTCGATTGCTAAATGAAGTCAGTAACACATAATGACGGAAATCTAACACGTAATGTATTTACAGCTATGTCTTAACAGCTGTATGGCTAAAGGGTAAAATTATCTTCAGTTGTTCAGTAATTCAACAGGTAATATAATAATTGTCATTTTGTCTTCACAATTAAGAAGATAAAATCTTATATATGAGAGGAAAAAGACGTGTGTAGCGAGAAATGTAATAGTGAAACCCAGGTGAAGAGAATACGTTAAAGTGAGTATGATATTCATTATAAGCTCAATGAATACATAATCATAGAAAACCGTCAGACAGTATCATGAAATAAACATCTAACACATAACCATGACGTGAGAACAACGTATACGTAAAACTCTAATCTGTGTGACGCAATTATGAAACCATTCCACCAGAAAACAAAAGTGCATTATATATTTCATCAGTCAAGCCTAGAATCGAGACTGTTTTCGGTAATGAGAAATTTCACTGTTTTCTATGGTCGTCAAATTGGTTCGGCGGCGCACCATGAGATGGCACTGCACATTTGGATCGCGAGTGCACAATAGGACAGATACACTTCCTTCAGGTATTTACTTTACATTGGAGGAAGGTTCAGTCCAGGGTCCACTCCAGCTCCAGCACTCCCGGGAACCAGAAGCAGCGAAAGTGGCTGACGTGTTTACCCGCCTCGCCATACCTCGCGAAATATTTTTTTTGTACGTGTTTTTGTGTTAGTTTCTCGATTACGCGGATGTATTCGACATCAGGGAAAGAACGGACTTCCAGAAGGGCACGTGACGACTCGAGGAGGGCGTTGTACGGGTGTGTGTTAGACGGCTACAGGAAACTACATAACGAGCAGTCTGCGTCTGTCGCCTACGCCTGGCCACCTCCGGCACATCAGCCCCACCACACCACCACCACACCTAGCAACTGTGGCTCGTTCCCTCATCGTCCACAGTAAGTACCACATATTTGACGCTATACATGCCAATGAATAGATGTATAATGAGATGTCGTTGCCATAAGAACTATATATTAGGTGACTTATGGCGCATCATTCGACTTGGTGTTGAATGGCAACGGAAGGAAGCGGCATCTCAAAATACAATGGTTTTTCTGCTGTATTTACCTAAATGCAGTTCATTTATTTGCTGTTTCATCTGTGTCCACGGGAATTCTATGGAATTCTTAATTAGTATAATATTTTATTGTTAGAAGTAGAATAGCTTTTCAATTTGTCCAATTGTCTGCAAAATGTCCATTTTCTTTTTGAACAAGAACGTATTAAGATAATTTGTTCATATTATTTTGTAGTGTGTATATATGTTGTAGTTTACGCTGTATAAAATGCAAGGGTAAGTGTTGTCACTTTGTTAGTTTTTCTCTAAGAAATCGAAGATCACAATTTTTGTTAGATCCACATTTTTAGAAATGTATAAGCCTTTTAGTGCGGGTCTGGTAAATTTGTTAATCGTATAAATATCGATAAATGAATAATTTCCCCGCACTGTTCCGATAATGCGATATTTTCGGTTTATATATATAAATATGCAGATAACCACGAGGTAAAAAACTCTAAGTTCCCAAGTGCACTTTCGTGTGATCACGAAAGTGCACTTGGGAACATTCCGTGTTTCATTTTTGTAGTGGTTATCAGCAAATACTAGATCACGCTCAGCGCTGTCAACTATTATTGCTATGTATACATTATATATATATATGTAATTTAAGATTTAGTATTTTTTTTGCCGTACTTGCTCCTCGTTTCCCGCCTTGGCGAGGTAGGAATATACAATGAAGCGCTTCTGTTTCTAAGTTTGGAAAGAGGTGACTAGAGGAGAGGGTAGGACCACCAGTTCCTACCCTGTTAGTCCCTTTCTTCGGCAATCTTGGGGTGTGTGTGGGTCGTATCTATTGTCTGTCTGTGTGTGTGTGAAGTCGGAAAAGAAGAATGCCTGCATCTTTATTTTTTTCTTTTTCCGACTGCAGAAATATATATTTTGATGTAGTCTTGCCTAGGTTGGAGATGCCGATGGTGGTAGTAGTAGTAGTAGTAGAGATAAAGGTGATGATGGTGGTCGTACGCCAATCATTCCTTGACCTGATGCACACCAGCTAGTGTGGTGTGGTGTGGGGGCCCGTGTCTACCTTGCCTATCCAAAGATCGAAAGAAACTCTACGGGAGTGAAGCTCTTTATTCCATGCAATGATCTTTTTGGAAGATTATTGATGGTAATAATGATGATTTTGATTAGTCATATTGATAATAAAACGAGTGCTAATCATAACATGAATACTGATAAAAGTAATTAAACAAATAATGATGGTAATGATAATGATAATGGTAACAATGACAATAGTAATGACTGAATATTATGCACCCAAAGGCTGTCGAGAATATGTATAGATATATGATAATGAAAAACCCCAGCGTATTTAAACAAGGGATAACAGATTAGTCTTTACACAGACACACTTGGTTTATTATGACGTTCACCATAGCTGGGATGGAGCTGTTATTGTAGGGGCTTGTAAAAGCCCTCGAAGGGCTTACTGTGGCTGAGCTGCCTACATGCTACTATGGGACAAGGGATACCTGGTTGTAGGAGATTACGTAGGGGAGAATGGTGGAGTAGTTTCATCCATATTATTGGATAAGGACCAGGTAATAGTTGGAGAGAGTTAGGGGTGTGTTTACTTGTTATATATATATTAACTGCATTTGTGCCTAAAATTTTTACTCGCGTTAGTACAACATTTTCCAGATATTTAGGAGACTGGAAGTTATGTGCGCAGATTTTATTCCGTGCCAAAGAAAAATGTAAATAGATAGATTAAGAACAAGATCGACTGTTGTGTATTTCGACTTTACCACTGTAGAATGTAAGCTTGTCTATTATCACACTTTTCTCGCTACACGCGAGGTAGACTTAATGGAAGTCTGTAAGTCACCGTCCCCCAAGTTCATCTTCTCCACTCGTTTCATGTCTTGTTATTTTTGTTGTTGTGTGATTTCCTTAAGTGTCTTTCCTCCCTTTTTTGACACGCCTTGTTCACTTGCCAGTCGTATATCCATGGTGATACGTATGAAGTAAAATCTTTGAAGTCCTACACCATTTTTTTTATGATGGGTTGATCATTCTGTGGTTATCCTATTTTGAAATATCACAGCCAAGTAGGACTCTCAACCACCCCCCCCCCCAAAAAAAAAAGGAAGTTTCGCGGAAAAGGTAAGGACCCCGTGAACTTGATGGGGAAATCTGTCTTGTTTCTTGACACGTAAACGAGTAAGAATTTTGATATATGATGAGACTTATCGGACCGGTGAGTCTCAGAGACAGTTGTCGAGGTTTTGGCATATCATGCTCTTTTAGGAGGGTAGAGCAGACGCCTCTCCATGGGCTGAGTGAGGAGGGCCAGATAACTGCGACTTTTAGGAAGATTATCGATTCTACTGAAAATACTTCATTTAAGAATGCATAATTGATAATTTTAGAGCATTTGAAGCGGGGATTTTTGACATGATTTTTAGGTATTACCACGTTGGCTGTTGCTACAATGCGGAAAATTTCATTTAATTATAAATGTTCTACTAAAGCTTCTTTCGTAATGGTTAGTTCTATTGTGTCATCTGGTAAGGTATCAGTGTTGCCCCAATTTGCGTCATGAGTCTCTACTAGCTGGGTCATGGGTAAAGCGGTGGATCATCACGACAAACAAAAAATCTGAGAGAAACCATAATGTCTTTGTTCCTGAAAATAATAATAAGTCTTCATCACTAACATGACGTTCAGCTCTAGCAAGTATAAACCGTAAAGACAACTCGTCCCCCCCCCACCCTCACTATATTCATGACAATTCGCGTCTTGCCATAGAGTCTATAGCAAGTCGTAATGAAGCCAACGTAATATGTAACAACGGGAGGAGCTAATAATGACAAACCCCCAGGTGCTTCCCAGCTCCATAATGTCCTTAGCATTGTGCAGGACCCTCGCTGAACCCTATTCAATATTATTGCCATTATGCAATATGGCAGTGTGTGTGTGTGTGTGTGTGTGTGTAGCCTGACGCAGGTGAGGGGATGAGGGAGTGGAGCTCGTGAGGAACCTCGTCTCTAGTGAGCACATCTCGCAGGTGTTTGGAGGCACAATAGATCCTGTGATTCTGAGAGATGTTATCATCTGTGGTATGGCTTGCACGTAGATCCGCAAGGGAGAAGCTGATAACGGAGGACCTAATGGTCTATGAGGAGGTTTTATGCTAGGCGACAGCATTAGGATCCAACATTCGTAATATATATAAGATCGCCAGGGAGAAGTCGTTTCCCCACCCACCGATCCCTCCGGCTTGATAGCTGGCAGAGAAATAGTTACGGAGGAGCACAATGTGGTCTGGAGATAGCGATATTGACTTAGAAATCACGAGGAGATTATGAACAGTAAAACTTTTCGTCTCTAATTCTAGCCGCTGGGTTCTCTTGGAGAGATGAATTTGAGCCTTTGATCTGTAAATAAAAAGTAAAGTAGAAATATATGGATATTATATCGTAATTTTTTGATAGCCTTATTCACAGATGATCAAAATCTCTAAACTATTTGTCCGGCCACGAATAAAATGTATTCATAGTGTTCGCTTTGGCAAAAGCCTGTGGTAATATCAGCCCAATAGAAGAAAAAAACTTTAAATTTACTGGCAAAGGATGGAGGTCACGGTATAAATAATACACTAATGAGAACAGCTGCGGGAATATATAGGTCGCATGGTTGCTGTAGCCTTCTAATATTAGGCAAAAGTTTATGATATAGGTCATGGAATATTTATCGTAACGTTCTCTGACATTTAGATTTTATACTTTGAGATTTACAGATACATCATCTTCCTCTTTTTTTTTTTGTGGCATCAGTGCAATAGCATAATCAGATAGGAAGCCAGGAGAGAATGGGAAATCTGTAACCTTGTTAAATTCAGTAGTGCAGAATACAGTCTGTCTATATCTCTTCATGAATTTCGTATGAGTTTACTGATAACCAAGAGGATAATGAAACACAATGGACTGCTTTGGATCCAGATGAGCAGTCCCTGGTCGAGACTATTCCTCTTCGTCTATTGAAGGTGATGGAACTTCTCTGAAAGTGTCCTTTGTCTCGCAAACTAAGGGCTTGAACGCTGGTATGGGATGATTCGGTACCTATTTTGCGATTCTCAGTCCTCCGTACTAGATGCTCTAATCGTTTAAGCTACTATGGAATGACCGATAGACCACATTACTAGCTAATCTTGCTGTTTCGCATGAAATCTCGGAAGATATCTTTACGAATACGTATCTCTCGGTTCTACTATATCGAATGATACTTCCTTCTCAATCCTATATACTAATCTGCAATACTTTATCACCGATATATAAAAGTTTCTACAAGGATTCGGATTCTTCTATGACTTTTCCTCGCACCCCTAACATTCCTTTATCCTCTCAAACTACTGTTAACACCTGACGATCACTCAAAACTTATCATAATCTTTATTGGAATTCTGACACCCTCATCAACTTCACCAGGGTTTCAAGACCTCCTATAGGTCTCGGATCCACTGAACCTTCCCCTTCGTCATATAACGCCATCCAAGGCACATCATATACCTTAAAACTTTTAGTGTTCCAGAGTCTCTCGGCACAAACTACTCTCCCGTTGCTTATATTCCTTTCAGAACTGATATCCCATTGACTCCTCCTCTCCCACCCTGTTTCTCCTCCTCCTCTTCTTCCTCCTCTTTCTCACAAGTTATCGTTCTCTCTCACACTTCTGCAAATTCTCCTGTCTCCTCCCTCCACACACACACATCCCTGGCATAGCCCCACTAGGCTTCTAGAGCTGATAAGACCAGTAATATCCTACCTGCTATCCTGTCTACTTTACCCCCGTCCGCCTGCTGTGGTGGCACGTGCGAGATAAGGACGTTGGTATTATCTGATATCTCGTAGGTGTCGTCCTGGCTAAACGATAGTCTGTGATCCTCATGGGACGCTATCTACTCAGACGCTGCTCTGCTGGCCTTGCTATCTTGCGTGGGAGGTAATGACGCCCTCCCGACCTGCAGATATGGATCCGAGACACGGTGAGATGGAGGTAACATAGATATTCTTATTCTTTGCACGAGTGTTTGGGCAGCCGGTTCTCGAAAAGGAACGCGTGTAGATGTGTAGACTATCACGTCGACTAAACGTGGATGACGACATGTACAAAATAATTTTGGTTTACACGGAATTCGGCAGCTTAGAACAAGGTATACATCGGTGGCACACCTGAGTGGACGGAGAAGACGAGAAAACGTAACACGAGTCGAGCGTACACCTGAAGTATGCTGCGTAGACCGAGTATGTGCAGAGATGGAAACATATTTATGGTGTATTGTCCAGGGGTTTCTTTCGTTTTGATTAAGGTCCACTTAATAGACAATCTTCATTATTTGTTCGGTGAAATCTGTAGACTATCTTTTTGTTAGATAGATGTCCATATAGCTTTTCAGGGTGTTAATAGTTTTCTCTTTGGATAGTATGAGGAGTATGCTTGTGGTGTACCATTGTTTTTATGGGGGAGTATAAGCAGTGTACTTGTTAAGTGTTGATAGCGTACACAGTAAGAAGCGCCAAGTCTCTTGTGCTGCATCGGCAGCACACTTGCTGGCCAGCATCGACAGTGAATTTGATGATTATCAGCAGTGTTCATCAGTGACACGATTGATTGGTTGTTTCAGCATCAACGAGGCATAAGTATCTCGGGTATGACAATTAGTTAGTTGTTTCAGCATGAATGAAGCATGATAATTGTCTTCTCAGTAGGGCGATTGACTGGTTGCCTCACTATCAACGAAGCATAGTAACATTCCCATCAATAGGATGATAAGCTGGCTTGCTTCACCATCAACGAAGCATGGTAACATTCCCATCAATAGGATGATAAGCTGGCTCGCTTCTCCATCAACGGTGCATGGTAACATTCCCATCAATAGGATAAGCTGGCTCGCTTCACCATCAACGAAGCATAGTAACATTCCCAGTAATAGGATGATTAATCAGCTGCCTCCCTTCAACGTCCTTGTGAGTTGTGCTGTCAGGGTGTACGAGTCCAAACCACTCCTCCTCCCCCACCAGCCACTGCTTTTGGCAGCACAGCAACGGTCCCGCTTCATCAAAACTACTGTTCTCGCCTGAATAAAGCAATTAAAACTTATAATGAGATATAGGTCCTCACGTGTTTTCTAAGAAGTCGGGAAAGTATGCAACGTACCTGAGAAACGCATTCTTCTCTTTTAGGGACCTGTTTTCCTAGAGTTTTAACATGTTTGTAATTGAAATGTGCCGCTGCCGCTTACAAAGAAACATCTGGCCGTTGAGAACCCGAGTTCTTGTGAAGTTTCTGTAGTTCTGACATAACACTGAGACAGGGAAAAAAGGATATGATGGAGGGACATTTTGCCAGCAGGCAGGAACTTGACTCGGATAGAATGTGGACATAGCGCATCACACATGTTTACGACGATGCCTCGGTTTCCCCCTGGTGCAACTGATTTTCCGCTTCCTTGCCACACGATTAATATGTCTTGCCCGAAAGCATCAGTGAACGTCAACTTCAGGGCATCAGTGTCCATCAATTTCAGGTGTATTAACGTATCCTGAAGTTGATAAGGGGACAAAGTTGTCATGCCCAAATTATGCTGTATTTGTCCCCTTAACCAAAAAATGCTGTATTTGTCCCCGTGATCAAATAATGTTGTATTTGTCCCCGTGAATCTAGCTAGTAGTGTTATGTGCGGGGAAAATGCTTTGCTGTATCGGTACTGCTTCAGTATATCCTGATATACTTCACTTATGGGGTGGGATTTTTCTTTTTGTGCCATGTTGTGATGTGTGTGTTGACAGCTTGAGCACCGCCTGGGAATGATGTCTTGGTCTTTGACCTAACCCTTAAGTGTAGGGTCAATGGCCACACCATCGTGATCATCAAGGTCCTTCCTTACCTTCCTGACCCAAGGGTGATGCCCTTGTGTTCAAGGATCATGCTATCGTGGGTCTCTGGTTAACGCCCCTGCCAACCTGATTACTGTGAAGGGGTTCTTGAGGGAATGGCCGATTTAGTATGTAAATTCCTAATCGGATTAACCAAATAAGGTGAAAAAAAAGTTTAAGTATCTACTAGGAAAATGAGGAAAGTTGGAGGAAAATTTTCCAGAATTAGGACGAAATTGCTTCTCCTTTATCTGGGCGGGTAGATATGGGTGAAGCTTGAATAGTAAGGAGAGTGAGCACGATATGCGTTGTATCCTATCTTTCCTGCGCTATCCCTCCGATGGTCCTGTGTGAGCTGTGAGAAAGCAATGATGGGTTAAGGAGGAGTTGAGGCGAGCTTCGCTGTGGTGTACACACACACACTCCCCACCCTCCCTCCTTCCTAGGGCTAGCAGGAGACCAATTATAACATGTCTTAATGTTCGCATACATTACACGCACAATTTCCAGGGTGATAATTTGTGATTATATGAGAGGTGGGAGGGAGGTGAGGGGGAGACACTCTACACCCCTATATACTGGGCTAATTAGAGGAAACCATTCTCTTACACCAAACTTGGCAGACGAGTTCGTCGTGGAGGCTGGGAGAGAGGCGAGTGAGAGCAGTAGGGAAAGAGAGGTTGGTCTGCTGACCCCAGTTGTACATGGCAGTCGAACGGTTAAACCTCGGCAAAAATCCTTAGACTATCTAGATATAAGCTACTGATATGATAATCGAAGTCTTTCTTTTTTCTGATGCGTAACTGATTCACATGCCAAGTATCCCTCCCTCAGTGTATAAATGATGAGCAAAAGTACAATACATGCTTGATCCTTTGAATTAAGGCTTGATCAGTGGCTGTAGCATTTCCATGGCAGTGGAATGAGCGAAAACTCCCAACAATCGCAAGTAGAATTCACTATTTTTGGTATGAACTAGTGAATTTCAGTTTCACTATCTTTATTTCCTTTACAAACATAACTGGAACGAATTTGCGCTACTGTCTTGCCTAATACCTCTGATCTTCGTTGCAAGTTTTCCAGTCACTAGGATTAACACCATCGCCACTGTATTGTATTCCAATGATTTTCCTGACCACCATCGCCCTCACAGCTTTACATTTACAGAGAGACGTAAGCCATTAACCTCCCAGGCGTCTCGCATCAATAAATCGTTCTTGATTTCTGTAATTACTGATTGAAATTTTGGACAGTGTTTGAACTGAATGGTCGTGAAAAATCATGCGTGGTGTTGTCGAAGAATCTATTCAGGTATGTGACACCTTGCATTAGGTTACTGATTGTTTATGAGTATGAAAACTGGGGAGGTCAAGTGATGCTTTCATTGGTAAGGAATTCGGTGATGTACGTTCTCTTATAACATTGGGGAGGTGTGGTTACGTATCAGGCTTTGAGAGTGTTGATGCTTAGTGACCCTGCCATGGATGCATCTCGTGGCTAGTATACAAGATGACGTATGCTCTATGGAGAGGAGCTCGCTTGGTCTGGGCTGCACCTCTGGTGGAAGATGACTCTCGTGCCGTAATCATTAACTATCAGACAATGTCTGATGCTGAGCGGTTAACGTGGGATAATGAGGTGACTAATATGTTCTGGCATCTGAGGCCGTATCTGGTCATTAATGACCCCGACACATATCCAAGGTTGATATCAGGTGTTGCGGTGTTGAAGAGGAGGATGATGATGGAGGACGAGTCGGGGTCATTAGCTATATCTCCACAATGCGTTTTGAAGAGGTAGAGATAGATTAAAGATGGACGGACTGCTATATCGTGAGAGAGAGAGGTACAGATAGATGAAAGGTAGACGGACTGCTATATTGTCAGAGAGAGAGAGAGAATTGATTTACATCATTCATTATAGCCTATTACATCATCAGTAGTCCTTTATGTTGTACTAGAAATCATTAGCCTTCACTTCAAAAAATGAAGAAATGTTGATAAAAACAAACATGCAAAATGTGAGCACTTGCATGACATTGTCTGTACTCCACAGTCTGCCTGACTAATGGCTTCGGAAGCTGTTCCTTCCGTCGTGGCCAAGTGGGATGCGTTCTACACACATCACGATTTGACATTATATCCTTTAAAGACATTAAAAAAGTATATATCCATTTGGAGGATCGATACACACAACACGATTTGACATTATATCCTTTAAAGACATTAAAAAAGTACATTTCCATTCGGAGGATCGATACACACAACACGATTTGATATCATATCCTTTAAAAACATTAAAAAAGTATATTTTCATTTGAAGGATCGATGCTTCCTACGTTAATTTTTATGAAGCAGTCCTATGTTTTTTTTTTTTTTTTTTTACGTTAATAACCCGGAAATATAAATGACCCTTGTTTTTTAGTTAGGCTTTGTGTTCTCTCATTGACAGTAACTCTGGTGATATCTGAAAGGTTAATAGTGATCACCATTCATTAAAGAAATAGGGTTATGACCTAACCTTGGATCAGTCTGGCATATGCATGGTATATGTCTGGCCACTCAGTTGCTGTGGAGTATGCTGTTTCATCAGAACATTTGTATAAATATACTGTAAAATTCTTCGAAACAAAAAATGTTTATATGAATTGAAATCATATTGTAAAGTATCGTCCCTAAAGCTTTGTTTATTCGCACCAGAATTTAATGTATTAATTAACACAGCTTTTAATTAGCTTTGGCCATTTGGGATACCAACTCGCTTTCCTGTTCATTAGCACGATCAACATTTTAAACAAACATCCACATCAAAAAAATGTTCTAATTAGGGCTGGTAAAACTTTTAAAATGGTGTTGCTGGTAATTGGATCAATTCCCACGTTGTAAATGAAGAGAGGACAAGCAAATTGACCAGTACGTCTGCATCCGGGTACGACAGAAGACGTTACGATGTTGCTTAAGCTAGAATTTGAACCTTCTTGTGGGACTGGATAAATCTTGTGCACTGTGATGTTAATGGTGTCAGGACTGACGTGATGTAGGAGTTCACTTTCCTATGTCTTTTTCCATCAAACTTGGGCATTACGTCCGCTGTTGTTCCAATAGTCTTGGCTACAGACGACAGCAGATGATTAAAGCTGCAATTATTTTCTTGTATGTTCTCGACGGGCTGCTCCCCCTCTCCTGTATAACCTTATAGCTGAAGGCTAACATGAACTGGGAACACCCCCCCACGCTTGCTTAGCTCAAAGGCCGGGGTGTTTTATTCTGAGGAAAGACAAACAAGACGTTTTATTAGCACAGGCAAACACTCGCTTCACAGATGTTAATGACGAGTTGCTGATGGGAAATCATGTAAGAGGGAAGCAAATATTGATCTTGCCAACTTTCATGTCACTCGGGTGGTAGATAGGAACAATGCTTCGACACTGTGTAACACTAGAGCTCACAAAGGCAGCGGGAGAGAAAGAACTGATAACGTTTTCACTTAAACCAATTGTCTCGTAACAACTATCTCTTAACAACCAGCTCGACTATCTCGTAATAACCAGCACAACCCATCATCAGTACCGCAGGCTAAGGGCGTCAGCATCATCACTGATATGAAGCATTACCATCATTACCCATGCTAGAAGCTTCGGCAGGTTTTCCTCATCTCTACCATCATCGTCAGGATCAGAATGAATGGCGTCAGCGTCATTACTCTTGCCAGCGTCAGCAGCGTCAGTACCAGCACAAGCCTCGTCAGCACTACCACCACCAGCACTCGGCATCGTCAGCACCAGCGTTATCACAATCTGCGTCAGCACAAACACCAGTATCGCCAACGTCGGCATTAACAGTAGCACCAGCACTACCAAAGTCAGCATAAACATTAGCACTACAACACCGCCACTAGCATCTTCAACGACACCAGTAGCAGCTCCTGCAGCGTCATTGGCTGCAAAAAGGTAACAACAGCATTAAAAGTTAACAGCAATACTTGCACTGGAGCAATACCATCAACAACGCCGCTGGAAGTGACAATTTCAACAGAGGACTCGAGATGAGGTGGGAGAGAGGTCCTAGAAAGCACTGAGACTGTTATAAGAGACATAACCAAGTTATTAAAACGCCTTGACCCACGTATCTCATGACCCAGAGGAAAATCTCTCCTTATGTGCTTGAGGAAAGTACAGATCCTCTCGAAAGGTCTCTCTCTCTAGTGTTGTTCGGCTGGAAACTCCCGAAGATTTTGTGCTGCCAAAGGCCGATCTGAACCTGACTCAAACATGACTTCCTCTTTTGTTTTTTCTCTCTCTCCTATCCACTTCATTTATAGTTCTATTTTTTCTGACAGCCGGAGGTCAGATTTATTTTGGTGCAATCTTCGGGATGGATGTTCCAGTACATGTGTAACTCTTCTTCATTGTCGTTGAGAACTTTTGAAAAATGGTTGAAATACGCACTACGTTTTGGTCTGTAATGGTGAAGAAGGGTACAATAGGACGGTGAAAATGAATATGTTTAGACTACTACCCAGTACAGATTAAAACGAGGTTTAATGGCCTCTTGCAAGACCAGGGAATTACGTTTTTAAGGTTGGCGACGATTTGCTGGTTCAAAATTAAAGCTGTGATGGCGACAGATAAGAAAATGGGTTGGAGAGTTGTCTGTCGACTTGTATCAGTATATCCATGTACTTACCAAATATAAAAAGGGGTTATGCAATCGATAATTATGGAATGTAGTTTTGTTCTTAATGAAGAACCATAATTGGTTTATTCTTAATGAGAAACCGTAGTAAGAGTCCAAGAGAACACCTCTTTGCGATAATGTTTATCTTTATATCATGCACAAAATGCTATGTGATTCTGGAGAGAGAGAGAGAATCATTATAAAAACTTTTTTTTTCTGTGGCATATTTCGGTAATTTTGTGTACTGCTCCGTCGTCGTTCAGGGGGCCCAAGAAGACGGCACAACTATGCCTCAGGATAAATACTTTTAGTTAAGTCCTTTTTTTTTTCCTCCTTTTTCCTACCATATCCCCTCGGGCAACGGTATAACTCTAGGCGGAAGTTTTACGGTGGGTGGATCCGAGTCAAACTTAGTCGGGCGTCACCAGGAGGGAACCTGAGGCTCTTGCCAAACTTGCTGGTCTCGTGTGTGTGTGTGTATATTGTTCCTCTCCGTCGTGGGTTACATACATATACCTCCACATAGCGCAGCGTCAATGGTCCTCTCACAGACGATCTTCAGTCTGAAGCTTCCACCTCTATTCTGTTCATTTACAACACTTTTAGACTTTCCTCAACTCTCGTTCTTTTCCCACGTCTCTTGGATAATCATGTAAACCTTTTCTTTGTGTACTTGCAAATTTCTACACGATTCGGCTCCATGCAGTATATTGGCATAGGGAAACAATTGGTTAAATTCATCGGTGCAAAAAACAATATTTTTCTATATGCATCGCACTCATTTTCCTCTAATTTCAAGACTCTGAAAGTCAATCCTGCAATGATATAAACTTGCTGGGTATAACTATATCCTTCACCCTGTCTTGGAGATTCCACATACTTAGCGTTTCCAAATCTGCTTCAAAAAAAGAGGGTATTGTGCAGGCGCTGGACTTTTCTTCAGAGTAGCTATTCCCCATCTAGGGAGGTCTTATTCGCCCATGTGCGGAGTACTGCTGGGTTATTTTTGGGACTGCTGCTGTTCCCCCTCTCCTTCCGCCAGAGTCGAATTACCAAATGTTTTTCGCCTTATCTACTTTTCCACTGTCAGTCTTTTTAGCTATCCCTTTCCGTCATTCATGGTGTTGCCTCACTCTTGCTGTTCTCCAGGTATGATTTCGGCCAATGTTCTACTGAACTGTGTGTGTGTGTCCAGGCCCCAAAGATCTGAAATATCCGGGAGGCACGGCTGACTGCTGCTGCAACCACTCATGGTTCCTGCCTGGGGAGGAGCCGCTCGCGAAATGGCTGTTATGATGCCTCCCTCTCTCCTCGCTCTGCGAAGTTGTGGGTTTCTCTGCCGTCTTTTGTCCTTCCCACCTCCCGTGACCTTTCCACTTCTAAGGGTCGGGGTCACAAACACCCCCATGGAGTTGAAATGAACTCCCATTATATCATTTCTTAATGAACTTGTTATCTTGCCATTTAACCCAGTATGGCGTCGACTATTATGGACTTTTGCCCGTTCCATGTCCAAATAAAAGTGAAAAGAAAATCGGAATTTTTGTCTACTTATACAAACACTCCTCAAAACGTAAACAAACACGTACACATACAAGTGAGAAAATCGGAATTTGTCAACTTATACAAACGCATATCAAACAGTAAACTAACACACGTACAAGAAAGTACGGACGCGCGCGCGGGCGCGCGCACACACACACACACACACACACACACACGCATTACATACGTCATTACAATACCTTACCGTTACTGTTGTGCCATGTTCATAACGTAGGCGATCATGGTCCTCCAGTGCATCGTTTTCCTTGCTCGTAGGATGGCGTTATTAGCTCGGGTGGTCAGGTCCTCTTTTGTCTGGTCCATTAATTTCCTCTGTCGTCTGCTCCTCCCGCTCTTTCTCTCTTGTCTCGCAGGTTAAGGTTGGGTTTTCTATACAATATTTTCCCCACGATGTGTCCCGGGAACCTCATCATTCTCTCTCTCTCTCTCCTCAGAAAAAAAAATCTAAAATAGAAATCATGTTGTGGTTACCCTTCATAATACCCCTTAAATTTTTTCTATTTTTAATCTTGGCCATCCTTGGTATTCGTGATATCTTAAGAACATTTAGAAATCTATATTTTTTCTCCCCTGAAATGAGCATGTTCGCCATCTACGACCCACATGCGTCAAGAACCAATGAATAAAGGATCTTTATCTTCTTTGCTTGTATGTACTCTGGTTGTCTAGTAATTTCTATATTTCTCCCGAAAACAAAAAGTTTCACAAAGTTATTCTCATTTCTTTGTATTTTCCATTTCTCACCATCTGATGTTACGATACTTGAAAGAGGTTCAAAGCTGTCAATTGGTTTACCTCTATTTGATGTTATTTTTCGAGATACATCTAGATAAAGTTGTCCATTTTGCATTATCATATCAGTTTCGACATGGATGGCTGTGGCGACTCCTTCGTCGCCCCAATCATACATACACATGGGTCAGATCATTCACGTTATGCGTGAAGTGCTCGAAGAAAAAGACTTTTCCAATCTGAACTTATTTTGGGTCAGATCATTCACGTTATGCATGAAGTGCTCGAAGAAAAAGACTTTTCCAATCTGAACTTATTTTGGGTCAGATCATTCACGTTATGCGTGAAGTGCTCGAAGAAAAAGACTTTTCCAATTTGAACTTATTTTATGTTGGTATCCAGACCGTCTGGGTGAGTCAGGTCAGCTGACCGGCGAGGTTGATCAAAGATTTATATTTTGTTTTGAGTTCAGGTTATCGCGAACCATCACTATCAACGCTGAGGCTAACTGATATAAAGGTGTGGGTTTAGATTTGAAGGAATTCGGGTTTTAGGTAATTTTTGTATAAGGGACACTCATCCAGTATCTCTCATAGGTTCCTGTAGTTTCAGTGCTGCCTTGAAATCAGTAGCTGGGAAGGATGGGCTCCTTTGGAGTGATAACAAACTTCATTAACAAGACTGTATTCAAGTTCAGTTAATGATGCAGCCCCACAGAAGGTGACTTGTTCACTCATGATATAACCATAAGAGGGTGGAGTACGGTAACACGTACACATGGAGTTGTCTTAGGACTTTTTAATATGAAAATATCAAATTTTTCTAAAGGTAATTGCTGATGCATATCTTTTTTTTTCAGAAATGTTATTTTGGATTTAAAATGTTAAAGAAGTTTCAGTAGAATATGAAAATTATGATGTATGACTTTTGCAGTACAGTAAATATACACACTACCTCGCAATAACTTGAGTTTCGCTTTCTGTTTGCTTTAAATTAACACACACGCAACACACACACACACACACACACATATATATATATATATATATATATATATATATATATATATATATAAAGGAACTCGATAGGCGATTATAGTAAATGACAGATAATTGCTACAGGGTTATAATTAGCTGATGGAGTTGGCAGGTAAACCATTTCGAGGTTCCTTGTCCACTTCCATCTTATTCCTTCCTCTGTTCACCGTCTGCTTTCTTCACCCTCATCCACCTCTTTGTCTATTGTCAGAATTCTCTCGTCAGTCGCGGCGTCCGCTTGCATATTTTCTCTGAATTTCCTTCGATGTCCAAACCATACCATGCATTTCTGCTGGTAAATTCTTCTCCAGTAATTAACCCAGCGGGTTGACTTTACGGATGACTATCGCTGAAGAGGAGAGTAGGTGGGTAGGGTGAGGGAGACGGGGAGAACAAGAGATGGAAGAGAGGTGTGAGAACAGCGGATGAAAGAAAGATGAAAGAGAAGCGATAAGAATACGAAATGACAAGGAGAGATAGATAAGGAGAAGGGAAGAGGACAGAGAAGTTGACGAGGTGAGGAAGACGAAGTGAAAAGAACGGGAAGGGGCAGTCGAATGAGGCGATGTAGCCAAGAAAGAGATAAGACGGGAAAGACGTGGGAAGAAAGAAAGGAATAGAGAGGAACGGAAATGAGACAGGGGGGCAGCCCCTGCTCGAACGGTAATGAGGGAATTAAATAAAACGATCTGTACAGGATCGCATGGTCTTTGTGCTCCTCTAAAGAGAGCGAATGACACGTCTAGTAACCTTGTGGCACAGGTGGACAACAGATGGATTCACCAGGCCAGGAGAGGCGCGGCTTTGTGTTCTTAATCTTCACAGGCGAGTAATTGCACCCACCACTTGGCAGGCTTGGAATCCCCTGGGTTCTCTGTTGTTAAACTACAAACTCCTCAGTTCCCTCAAGGATTCAAACGTCAATACTCCACCACTTTACTGCACAGACGCTCTATACTGGCCGCCAAGAGATGGTATTTGGTGTAACTGGAAGTTAAGCAACAGTGGACATTAATCACCGGCAATTGTTGGCAAACATTTGTCAACACATTAGGAAAAGAACACTTTAACCACTCCTTGGTAGCCATAATTAGTCAATGTTTGGACACTGGCAACAAATTGGTCCATAATTTGCATCTTTCCTATAGACTCTCAACATCCCCGTTCACTCTGTTGAAATTCCTACAACACCGGTTGCTTTTCTTGCTCGACACTACAGATATCGTTTATTCAGATGGTGAAAATACCACCTTAGTGGTCATAGAGAACGCTTCTTATAAGAGAAGGACTGGAAGTGCGTTGAGTCAATACCCTGAATAACGTAGCTCCCTCAACATTCGTGAGGCGTTTTGTTTTTCTTTGTCATTTTTCTGGATTTGTAATCGACTTGCTTGTCCTCGTGAGCGAGTGTATCCTGATGCAAGCCAGTCTGTTGGTTCCTGATGCTGCTGTTGTCAGTACAGGTTCAGGATCTTTATAGAAATGCCACTGCACTCGTATAACCAGCTACGTGCCTAAGGCATCCGGAATATCTTGGAGAGATGTGTTGTGGTAGACATGTGCATTCGAGGCTTCAGTATTTTGCGTCTTGAGTGGCTTGGTGTCGGTGGATGCAGGAAGGGGGTCTTGCATAGTATCTTGTATCTATATTCTTGTAGTGATATGTGATGGTCAAAGATGAAGCGTCTAAGCCCATCTCAAGTCGGTGATAAAAGGATCAGACCCGAATCGTAATGCAGATCTTGATGTCTTAACGTTCATCATACTGATTATACATTTATCTAGTGATTGTACCAGCTATAAAAAAAAAGAAAAATACATCTGTCAAGCGGAATAGAATATCGAAAAATCTTTAAGTTTTCTTTTAACATAAGTACTCTTGACAAGACGATCTCAGATGATGTGCAGCTTTACTAGATGGAAGATCACGTATAAAATTAATCATTTTATATATTTAGCAGAATAAAACGTAGCAAGTCCTCAGGAATGATCTGATTACGCGTCAGTTTACTTTGAATAGTTATATAAAGGGAAAATGATTCGTACTTCTTTGTCATAGGGAAGAGTTCACTTTTTTCTAAAAGATTGACCAAACATTAATGACAGATTGGACTTCATTTACGTGTAAGAATAATGAGACGTCTGTCCAGTTTACAAATTTTCTAAGACTAAGTGCGCAATACCACGATCGATTTCACACACGCACCATAGTGTAACTGCCTTGCTAACACAGTTGATCTACCATGAATTAAACTGCTAGCTGCCTCGTACTCCTGCCAATAGTCTCTTCTCTGCTGTGTCAATGCCTACCTTACTCAGTCTCCTGCCTGTAATGTTCATCTAGATTGTACTCCGCCTCAATCGTCCCCTTGCCTACCGTGTTGACTTCTCTTGTTCACTGTCCATGACCACCTCCGTTCACACACAACGTCCCATGATTAACGAAATAACCTCTCTTGCTCATTCACCATTGCTACACTACAGTAGTGTCCATGTTCACCATTGCTGCACTCGTGTCCTGCCTCTCCGCTGTGTTGCATTCCTATGTTCACACAGCGTTGCTTCGCTACGCTAGTCCCCATGTGTTGTGTTGTGTTCTTCGTTCACACGGGTTCGCCTCGCTACGCTGGTTTCCGAACTTAATAATTTTGCTCTTTGCTAACATCCTCTAATACTATTTTAAATATCTAGGTTTGTACAAGCTATTGTGACTGTTGCTTCTATACTGACCCCTGACGCTGTGCGCGACATCAAAGGGCACTGCATATCAACGTCACTGTCGCTTCATACACAAATTCACTTCGCGTTCCTCTCTGGCCTTTGGGAAAAGCGTAGTGACAGATGGCACTTGTACTTCTTCAAAAGTCTCCCTACAAATGATTGTCTTGTATAATGATTATATGAAAGATCATAAAGGATGTTTTTGGCAATTGGAGATGAAAGATAATGGAAAACAGATGTTGATGACTGACAAATTCAGATGAATTTGTATTAAAGGTCGAAGTTTATAATATTCTCCCTTACAGTTTGGAAAAAAAAAAACAATGCTCGCCTCTGTTTCTGTAAGGGAGTTACAATCAACTCTGTAATCAACTCGACAGGGCTGAGGTGTAGACGAGAGTTTGTCTAATTTTCGTTCATCTATTGTCACAGGTTTGCTGCACCCTTAGCTTAATTTTCTTTTCATTGTTGTGCTAGTGTTCTCTGGGTTCTCTGCGTTAGTATGGAGTCGACATACGACGACAGGAGGTAACGAAAACGCCACCAGACGACTCTGCTGCTGTTTTCGCTCTTTCTTCTCTGCTTTAATGATCAAAGCTCACAGACCGATAACAACGTGCGCTTCCACCTCGAGAACGCGCAGAGCATTGCCCTAATAAAGTAAAGGGTCTTTTACTCTTCGTATGTAAGTACTGAATAGAAGTATAACCCTTGGAACTAGTATGAGGGAAAAGTACACCCTCGGTTGTACTGGTCATTATTTTCTGGTTGGGGGATAAACCACCCTACTTGGTATGCGGGAGGAGGCAGGAGCCTTTTCCCCTCTTCTCCTTTGTGTTCCTGGGGGCAGCACCCTCGTGCCCAGACTAAACATTGCCACCTTATCCACTGTGGTGAACCCTCTGCTTCAGAAATTATAAGAATAAAGAGTTTACGAATATATATATATAGATATTTTCAAGAGGCCTATGAAAAACATCCTAGTATTATATACTTGTACAGATCTGCACATAAATTACACAAGAACACGTGATTCAGGAATATGCCGGCTAGCAGCTTGTACAGACATTTTAAAACCTACAATCGTACAGATATTTCGCTTCACCGCAAAAAAAAAAAAAAATTCCCTGGCAAGACTAGAATACGAACCTGGTAGCCTTTGAGAGAGAGCGAGCCCAGCACTACCAGAATTGAGGATGTGCTGAAGAATGGGCCAGATTCATTGGGTTGGCCGTGACCCAGGAACAAACGCCGCCAATTAAACCATGCAAAGGCAGGTCGAAACACAGACTGCAACTGTTTCAGTATCGAACCCCAAGAGGTGGGAGAAGCTGCCAGGATCATGTCGTGTATTGGTGCGTCCATATGAACCCGGAAGAACTTGGAGGATGAGAGATGCAGACAGTCTTTGGAAACTGTTGAGGAATAATGCCACAACATTGTCCCAGCGTGAGATTCGACTGATGAGATAAAGTTTATCTTTTTCTCTGCTGATCTTGAGCATCACACGGCAGAGAGAATGTCGTCATAGAGTAGATGGACAACTGTGGGATGATGAACTTGGGGAAAATCGACATTTAATTTCAACAAGTATAATACATTAGCAAATTGGATAACTCCTAAGCGTGCTCACCGGGAGAAAAGGGCCTCCTGATTGAGTGAGGCTGAGAGAGAGAGAGAGAGAGAGAGAGAGAGAGCAAAAGTTTGAGAGGATATTCTGCTCCCATAGTGTGGGCAACGTATCTCATTCTCCGCGGGTGGGTCTGCAGGAAATGGACTTTAGTAGAGGAAACTGTTTTTCTTTCATGCTGAGAAAAAAAAAGAAAATAGTCTTATTAAATATAAGTTTTCTCGCAAAAGTGGCAGTTCAGAAGCTTTTTGTTTATTTTTTCACACGAAAATTTTTTTGTTGA